>JAQIXJ010000798.1:0-27193 GCA_034700185.1 Phthiracarus laevigatus | reverse complement strand
AATTTACTTAATAAATAATTTATAAGATTAGCCAAAAGAAGCCTAAAATATTTGTCTGTATAGTATTTATATATAATAAGTTATTTTCAATATATTATAATATTTAAGTTTAGTGTTGTGCGCAGCCATTAATAAGCATTTAACATAGCAAAACATTCAGTCTATTGCTATGCTATATAACGGTGGATGCACGAGCAAGTGAAACCCATTTTTCTTATGAAAACAAAACTAAAAATGCGATTTTGTTTTAAATGAAAGTTTTAAAATTAATAGTGACATCTAAAATGTAAAAATAAAATGCTGGTTGCCCATCAACGTTTTCCAGACTGGTTATACAGACTGTTACAGATATCTAAGATACTAAAAGTTAGGTTAGACAGTCTTAGACTTTCATTTCTAGACTAAAGGTTTCGTTTAAGTTTAAAATAACACTAGTTTTGCAACTTTCCACAAATAAGTTTCGAATCTCTGGAAACTTACTCGTTAATCCATAAACAGTACAGTTTATATCGTAATTAAAGAGAGGTGTGCAGCGTCACACAATAAGTTTTAGTTTTCGAAGTTAAAATCAATACCCTATATTCTGGAAGTTATTTAGCCCCAGCTCATTGTCCTCACACAAAAGTATACAACGATAGAAAAATTGATAAATAGTCCACATGCTCCGTATAGTCTGCATATTGAATATATAAATAATGTTTAATAATGTTTAGTAATGTAAATTCTTGTTGTGCAATGTATTGTTAATTTATTTGAAAATAGAAATGAATTTGAAAGGAAGAGTTTCTTGAAATACTTTTAGAAATCTTAATCTCATTTAAAACTGAATCTGAGGAAGATTTTAATAGATTTTAAAAACAAGTGTTCCATTTTTATATACATTTCTACTTTTCAATTTTTTGAAAATAATTCTTAACTTTGATAATATTTTGTTATATTATTAGCCACTACTGTATAGTCCGAACCTTGCATTTTTAAAACTTTTTTATATATTTTAAGGTTGTCCTCGGTCTAACCACACGAATTTAGGGTACTAATAATTAAGAAAAACAAAATTCGGGATAAAGAACTAGTAAATTAGCAAGAGTTCGGACTATGAAAAAGAGTATTTTTTGGGTGTATTCATCAATATAAGTTATCTTTTAAATTTATAATTTATTTAAAATTATACCGAAAATATGTCTGAACACAACCTTATTTAAACTGAGCAAATTTGAATGACAATTTTTTGGATTATGTCTAAATATTTAGTGGGGCGCAAAAACATAGGTTTGAGAACAATTTTTGACCATATTTTATTTTATTTTTACAAAAAAAATTAATTTTTGGCATAATTAATAGCTTTTGGGCAAAAATATGTTACTATTTTTTAAAGTGTTTTTTGAATATAATTTATTCTATTAAGATAAATCGAATTCTGTTGTTATTAATAATAATTCAGAATAACGAAAATCAAAGTGTGCCAGTCTAGTCTGACTTCTAAGTTAGAATTTCTTTTATTTAATTAAAAAATATTTATTTTCAGCATAATAGAATTTTACAAATTTGACTATCAAATTGGATTAAAAATTTATATTTAATTCATGACTTTTGTAAGTAATGAACAGAAAATTGAAAATTATGCTCGAGTTTTAGGGCACATCGCTTTAACATCCTGTATTAATTCAATAAAAATTTAAAATTTTCTAAAATAGGGATAACTTTTTCAGTGACAAAATAATAAATGCAGAATATATTTACTATCTAAAATGATTTTGTTCAGTCAATTCATAAAGATAATTAAAGTATTTGATTTAAAAAATTTATTTTATGAGCTATACATTTTAAATCAATAATTATTTTAAATGTTTTTTAAACGTTTTATATTTTATGTAAAGTACTAGAATAACTAAAGCTTTAGAAAGCGAGAGAAAATAAAATTTAGGAGTTAGTAGTGAGCCTGCTATGATAATCAAACATCAAAAATCCCAACATCCATACTGCATCTGAATCACTACATCTCTGCATCATACAGAGTAACTTCAAGTTGATCATCATATATGAGTTGTCACTGATCTTCCCACTGCTTTCACATTTGATTTTAAACCGCTTGAAGAATAAATGAAGAATAAATTGAAAGTGTAATAAAGGGGAACATATAAAGTTACTTTTTATCTTACACATTGTATGATTCTGTAGAGATCAAAGCAGACCGCTTTAAATTCACGCTTTGGGAATTAAAGTTGAAATTCTATACGATATTTCAATAGTTAACTACATTCTAACAATTTTAAAAGTTTACACAACTCTCTCTCTCTCTCTCTCTCTCTCTCTCTCTCTCTCTCTCTCTCTCCTCTCCGTTTCGTTTTTTAACATAAAGGTTTTGCATCTCTTTAAAGTACGGATATTTGAAATTTACCGAAGAGTGTAATAAATGTGATCAAAAAGTGTAAAATGTTTTATTCCAGTGACCCTATAGTTTAGAGGAAAATGATTAACGCCTGCGAAAACTTTAAAAATAACTCAGAAAATCATTCTATTTTTAGATAGTTTATGTATTTTAGGATATTGATGACATTTATTGTATTAATATTCATTTTTTGGAGATAAAAATTCAGCAGTATAAAATATTATTTAAACATTTAATAAACTTACACCAAAAAAATATTGTAATCTTCAGAATTAAAATCTTTTGTATTTTTAAAAATCTGAAGGGAATCTATTTTAATTAAAAGCTATGAAACATCATAAATTTATATTTTAAGTTCGTTTATATAGAAATAAAAAATTTTAGTTAAAGTTTTCGCAATCAGAAGAATTAAAATCAAATTAAAGTAAACTATTAAAAGAGCATAAATATTATCCAAAGCAGCAAAAAATATATTAACATAGTAAAACTTTTGCCAAAAAAATTAATTAATATAATTTTTTGAAGAAAATTAATAAAATTTTTTAATCTTTTTTGTCATAATCTACTAAATTATTAATTTCTGTGATTCTTTTCGTAGGGTTTAATAAAGTTGGTTTGAACTAATTTCAATCTTTGAAATAAAAAGTAAATTTTTCATTTAGTATACAATTTTTTAAAAATAAAATGTAAAATATTATTACTTATTCGCAAAATCATTATTTATAAAATTATTTGCTATAAATTTTTTTTACATAATATGAATTTCGAAATAGTCGTAATCTAAACATGTTTTGTTGAATTATTTTGTTCATAAACTACATTTTTCGAGCCGGGAATAAGTTTTATGAACAGTAAAGAATAATTGGCATTAGTCGGCGTCCAAGTGTCGCCTGTCTTCTGCTGCCACATCTAATGATTTAACGTCAATACATGAGTTGGTATAAGAAGCGCACTCGAAAAATAAACCTATATAATATATAGGATGGTATTTGTTCCAAATAAAAAGTCATATATAGGTGTATGGAGGTATATATTTATATTGTATAATACTACCAATTGCACAGACAAAAATAAGCAAAGATATATTGGCTAAGTTTCAGTATGACTCCCGACATACATTTATTTTTTGTTTCCGACAAACCACGTGTATTGAGAATATTACGTTTTATCGAACATAACGTATTTGAAAAGTTTTGATAAGAGGAAAATTAGAAAGATTAAAAATTTACTTTTATTTAATTAAATAAGTTTCTCGTAACAATTAGAACTTATCGAGTTATAGTAATTGAAATTTAATTTAAAAAATGAATAAAATACCATTAAAATGATAAATTTGTAAATCAATTCCTATTTATTGTATTAAAGCATATAAGTTAATACTGTAGAAGTAAATCATATGTTTGGAAAAACAAGTTTCAAGAAAACGAGAGTTATGCAAGTATAGCGGGTGTCATATGGAATCTCACCCAAAAATGGGTGATTTCTATATAAGGATCTGCTAAATTGCCAAAAATTTTTGAAATGATGAACATTAAGCTGGAAAGACTAAAATGTCATCTCTTGATGATTGTATTGCATGCAAACAATGCTAAGCATCCGGGTTGCAGTTGACGAGAAGTTGCGCTGTTGTTGAAATCGCGGTTCAAGTTAATGCAACAAAAAAGTCACATTTACACAGTAAACTGTATTACTGTATTGATGCTTAGCCAGACAATCAAGTTTTTTAATATGAGTTTCTAAGTAAACATGAGTAGACAGAAGCAAATGTCTTTTCCAACTTTGAAACATTGTAAACAATTTTTGATGTTCATTCACTCTTTGCATTTCTTTCTCCTCAAACTAAAAAATTAGCAAAATTACCATAATTAACTCAGCAATAATGACTGAACATCCGAACTACTCTTAAGCAAATTGCACTAATTTTAAAACAATTCAGCGTAATTGTAACACTCGAAAACTCGTTACTAAAATGCATCGAATATTTGTTTATGATTGGATAAATTTTGTATACATTATCAATGTAATAATGATACATAAAAATCAGAGGTAAAGGTTTTTAATAAATTGTTGACGAAAATGACACATATGGACAAATTATATTTAATTAATTTTTTAGGATCTTCAGAAATGTAATAAACTTATAGCGATGACTTTCAGGATTGATGGAGTTTATTTGTGATGGTGTTTAAACCATGATGCTAAATAATTTGCTTGTTTAAATTAATATTTCTCTTTAAATTGGAAACATATGTCGTCTGTTTTTAAAACTAAAAATATTTCACACTACAAAATGCAAAATTGTTGTATTAGAAACAATAAATTGCTATCAAAAATTGTTATAATGAGCTGTTTTTAAGTAAAATACAAAAATTGTGAGAAATGTCTATGAGAATTTAAAAAAATTGTACTTAAGATTGTTTCTATTTTATTATTTCATTGAAAAATGTTTTTTAATTCCCCAAACAGACTGTTATTTGTTTTTGCTATAAGATTATTTAAGTACTTGTTATATAAAAATAGTAACGTTATTCATTAGAATTGGACTTAAGGTAGAGTTCATTTTGTAGCAATTTTAATTACACTTTGTTATTAAAATCATTATAAAGCTACTTCCAACAATTTTTCTATGCGTAATAATAAAATTACTGTAATAATAAAATTTTATAAAATGTTAAAGCAAAATAATCGGCTGCTTGTTATTGTAATACGGACTTATGGGTTCCGAATAAAGGCAAAAAATATGTTCGCCGTTCCTATCTTAATATAGATTATTCCATACAATGTAAAAATTGAGTCAAGTTAAATGAATGTGAACTTACTTTACCAAATTATACCATATCCCCCAAAATCTTGGTCTTTAGTAAAAAAATAACTTTTGCATAACTAAGTAGATTTAAATAATCGAAAAACAACTTCAACGATATGCTGAATAAAAAAAGAGAGTTACTAACAATCAAATCAAAATCATAGAATTTTTATTTAGTAAAAGACTTCGAAAATTCTTATTGAAAGTTTAAATAGAAAGTAATAACAAATAGAATTATAGGCCAAAAATTTGATGGCTAAATATCACTTGTATTTTGCAAGAAAGCGTAAATGATATATTACAACAAAATATTTGCGCTCACAAACAGTGAAAACTTAAGGTCCGTACCATTCAAGTTGATAATGGAGGGCTAACCCACCCATTGAACTCTATTGATGTTTTCACAATGTTTTCCAACACATAACTCAGTATATAACTTCTGATGGCAAACTTTTTTTGATACACGGCTTTGTTCTCGGTTATGATCAACGGCAAAATTTCAGGTAAATTAGCTTTGTATAAGTAGCGGTGACGAACCACTCTGTGGGAGCACAGCTGCTCCAATGCAAACCGCATTCGATAAAGTAATTCTTTATACGGTATAACAACCACATCTATGGACAACTGCAATATCCCCACAATCAGTACTAATGTTAATGCAGATGTGAGTGTGAATGCGCCAAACGTATGTGTTTGTGTCACTCTTTTTTAGCAGTGTTTGAAGAACAGGGCTTAATCGGGTCCTATGAACAGCAGGAAGTCCATCACTATTACATTTTTCGCTTTCAAAGCTAATGGATCGCTCGTCACCGGGAGACCAGCAGATATCATATGTGCCACTATCGCCGCTATCAACTAAACTGGTATTCCACTAATTTGCCCATTCATTCATTTCAATCTATTTTAAGACCCATATCAAACTGCAAACAACTCCTACTGCACAGTAGACGCTACTCTCATCCCACTCTATAATTGAAAATTTTTTAATAATCCCATTTTATTTATCAAATTAAAAGCTATTATAGCGGAATTTTGGTAATTGTTTTTTAAAAAAAGAATTTTCTAATTTTTTTCGTCGGCTTTTATCCAATTAGATTCAACGATCTATTGTAATAATTAAATTAATTCTAATTTACTGGAAAGTGAACATAGTTTTTCCATATGATAAGTGAAAGCACTTTTGTTTGGCGTTGTCTGAACACAGCAATTTGTCTATAAAGAAAAATTAATCGCAGCTACTTTTCAACGAATCTCTTTGAAGATAGAATTTTTGTCATATTTTTGAGAATTGCCCGATTTTTTTTGAGATAATATCTTTTTGTGGTTGAATTGGTGGTTGGCATACGTATGCTATTACTGCACCAGAAAGTAAATTCTAGACTACAATAATTTTCTTCTAAACATCATTTTCTTTCTCTATTCATTCTAATGTCTGATATAATATAGCATATATAATATTATACCCTTATCATACTAATATTATATCAGACATTACAATGAATAGAGAAAGAAAATTATGTTTAGATGATACTGTTTAGAGGAAAAAATGAAAAACAGGATGAAATGAGTAAATGAATGAGTATATATTATTCGCGGTTTTTGAGGTTTGCAGCTCTAATGACAGGTTTGGTGCAGTTATCTCCACAGGGTCTATAGACTTTTTTGGTCATTTGAAAAATATTATAGGCTACAATTCACCATCATATCTGCGAGGCATGATATTCTGCCCTTTAATTTGTTTTATTCCTATGGGGTTTTCACCAAACATGAGAAAAGCAGTTTCAATTTGCTTTTTCAGCCTTTAAATTAGCAGTTTCTTTGGCGACATTTCTCCAAAGAAAGTATCCCAAGGTTGGATTGGTTTGGTTCGGTTCGGTTGCGAATTGCCAAATGTGAACACCACTTTTTTAATATTATTGCCTCTAATAATTTTAAATAATATAAAATTTGACCGCTTAAACAATTGTTTTTTTTTGAAAAAAGAGAGAGAGAGAGAGAGAGATCATTCTTTTAGTTCATAAATTTACAACGTTGAGAAGCCATTCTGATTAATTATTAAAGTTCTTAGAATCGTCATAATTATATATTAGTATTGTAGTGCATGTGAACTCCAGTTACATCACTAATCATTTATTATGTATTACTGTTTTCTTATTACTCATAATTTCTTGCTTTAATGTTCAATAATTAGTTGATTAGTCATAATGCCTATGACTAATATATTCATTACTTTATATTTCAATATTACTTATTAGTTTATGTTTAATACATCAGTATGTTTTCTTCGTTCGAAGTATACACTTCAATTATATTATCGCTAATGTAACTCATTGTAAAGTAACTCATTAAACATATTCAGTGCTTATTTCCAATCGTTATTATTTGCTACAATATTTCCTATGTTTAAAACGTATTTCACTTTGTTGGTAATTGTGGTACACTTATGCTTCGGTGGTACCATTCCTCTTCAGTAAGTAATTATTATTCTTCTTCGGCATTAGTATAAGTATAGGTAAACGTATAGGGAGCTCCCGATTTTATGTAAAAACAATCTACTTTATGTCAAAAATAGTCAAAATTAGTCAAAAATCTAAAGAGGATATTCCGTATAATAGTAACATTATGGACAACTTTGAGATATGTATATATGATTTTGTGTTCCAACTGATAATAATAATAGAATCAGTAGAAAAACATAATACGCTTATAAGCATATATGCTTAATGCGAAAATAAACTTCTTTTGTTCATTTATAATTTATTCTAAGAACGGAAAAATAACACATATTTGTAAAAAATTGATTTCACTTAAATATAGTTTTATAAATTGCATAATTTATTATTATAGTAATTTACAATTGAATTTAAAAATAAGTATTGAAAAAACAAAAATAAAACCCAAACCCGTGGCTGATCTGTACTCAATCGCTGGAAACAACTTAATTAATGAAACTTTTCAAATTGCTATATAATCTCCGAAACAAATAATTACTTTAATCTATTACGTATATTTGCATGAATTAGCATACGAAAAGAATAGAATTAACACGTTTCCACACTGAATCATTTTTTTCTATAGTCAAACTAATCGAAATAAAGTTTGGCTCATTGAGTTTCAGAAATAATTATGAAACGAAACTATTTAATACATAAATTAAACTTTAGTTAAGATAACGAAAATGTCTTAATTAGAATGTAATGAACTATTTAGTTATCTATAACTTTATGGGCTTTTAAAGATACAGAGCATTAAAGTTACATTAATAATGTTACGCTATATTCTTCATTAGATTCAAAAGAAATAAAAAAGGTTTTTGGTACTTTTCTTTTTGCTACATTAAGTAATTTAGATTAACTTATCTAATTAAAAGTTATTAATTAATTTAAACCATTGTGAGTTCAAATAGAATCTATAACGATCATGAACCATCTAAAATGAAACATATTCTACAAAATTGTATTCATTTATTTTCCCAAACAGCAAACCTCATTTTGCATAACCAACAACTTTAGCGCATTATTTTATTATATTTTTAGTTCCCTTTAAGAAAAATAATTAAATTACAACTCGAAAGTATTCTCTTTGCATTTTTGTTGTTTCAAAATAAAATTAGCTTTCTAATCCAAAAGTACTCTTGAAGCTTAAAAAATTAATTTTAAAATTATCACAATTAAGAAATTTTTTATAGTTGAAATTAATTAAGTACATCAAAAATATTATTTTTGTTTTAGGTATCAGTGATTAGCTAAAACTCGAGTAGAGTTAGATAATTAATAAAATTTAAATTTCAAAACTAGAATGTCCACCTAAAAAATAGAGAAAAGCCAACGATTTTATTAAAAAATTAGAAAAAAACCCACCTTCGGTGGGCGAATATTGCTTACGTTTATGTAAATGGACTCGACCCGCCCTTGTCGGACCACTCCCCCGCCCTTGTCGGACCCCCCGACCTTGTCGGACTCCCCCGCCCAAGTCGGACTACCCCACCCTTGTCAGGCTCCCCCTCTCTTGGTGGACTCCCCTCATGTCAGATTCCCCGCCCATGTCGGACTCCTCTGCACATTTCGGACTCCCCCACCCATATCGGACTCCCCTGCCCATGTCGGATTCACCCGCCCATGTCGAACTCCACCAGCCCTTGTCGGACTCCCCCAACCTTGTCAGGCTCCCTCGCCCATGTCGGACTCCCCCGACCATATCAGACTCAACCGGCATACGACTGTGTGTGCTTCTGTGTAGTAGACTGAATGTATGACTGTATGTATGACTCAAATGATATAGGTGTTAAAGGGTATTTTAACATTTTTATGGACCCCTCCTTTTTGATGGGGTCTACCCTCTCGAGTGACCCCTCATTTTAATCAGCATATTCATTAGAGTCGAATGGTATAGGTGTTTAAGGGTAATTTTAACATTTTTTGGACCCCTCCTGAATGAGGGGGTGCCGATCATCTCTAGACCCCCCTAGTAGATCTCATTTCTTCGATCTTAATCCATTGATATAGGTGTCGTGGGGTGGACATTCGGGAGGGTCTAATATAGTGCTATTGAATCAGTTTTTCCACCCCCATTTTTTCAGGAGGGGTCCCACCACCTTGAAACCTCCAGATGTGCACTCCTCTCTTCGAGCTGAATTCATTGATATAGGTGTCGGGGGTAGGACCCCCAGGGGAGGCGCCTATAAAGGATCAAACAAACAGACAAACACACAAATTTTGTTTTTTATATATTCTGATTACTACAGAAAAAACTTTTTTAGATTGTCTAATGGAAGCTCAAATAATTTAATTGAGATATAATACTAAAATAATACACCATATTATAATGAAGGCTTTAATTACTTTAAATATGCAACAAAAATCTCAGGAATTTTTCTTGCAATTATAAAGCATTGTTAAATACTTAGTACCGCATATTTTACACGAGTAAAAATGACTTTTTTATTTCTATCATAAATTTTTCTCAGCATATAATCTACAATTAATGAGTAAAAAACACATCAACTTTTTTACGGTAGCATATAATTAAGATTTTAATAATTGATAATTATTACGTCAAACGTAGAAAAGTCGATTTATTATTTTTATACCATATTATAAACTGTTGAGAGCAAAAAATTAATTTTCTATATATTAATATTAATATTTCCATTTTTATTTTGGATAATTAAAAATTTATAAATCTTTACTCATATACTATATATATTCAAGAAATGCAATCAGATTTAAAACATTTCTCTCCACACAACAACCGAAACCCATTTATTAAAAGTCAAAAAAATAAAACAACCCAATTTTTGTAACAAAAAGACGCGACACAGACCTATGCATATATCGTATATATCATACAAAATTTATATTAAATTATTTTTCCCTCTGTATTCTATCCGCTTAAAAAAAGAGCGACAGTGATATTCCATTGGAACTGATATTAAAACGCAAACGAAAAAGACAATGAAAATGTTACGTCTATAAGATGCTGCTACAAAATAAGGTAACGTCTAAACTAATTTCGTACTATTGGCAAAAAATGTGTGTGCGTTTTGCGATCTAACTAAAAGAAAAACGAATCCTTTTTTTCATGCAACCAATCTTAAGCTTACAAATAATTTAATAATAAAAAATTGAACGGAAAACAATATTATATTAAGACAGGAGATGAAATGGGATACAATATATATATCATTTTTTATTTATATCCCGCACTTGTTTTGGCGATCAATAAAATCTGAGAAAGTAAAGCACGAGAAAAAGAAATAAAATTTTTCTCTTTTTTTTGCAAAAATCATAAAACATTTTTTTTCGTGTAATCCATTTGGTTTTAGTGCTATATTAAATGAATTGTTTTTAAAGCGTTAGAAAAATTTTAACAAAATTTTTAAAGCTTAAAAACAGATAAATTTATCATGAAAGTGTGATATTATAAATTTAGGATAAAATCTCATTTGATTCTAATTTCATTCATCTTTTTAAGATTATTATTTACAAACCGTTTGTTTAAATTAAAATACCGTATTTTAACAAAAATTTATATCAGTTGTTGAAAATTAAATATATAAATACCGGATTAATATAATTAATTTATGGCCATAATTTTTCCCGGCAGTAAGGTATCGAGTATAGTCACTGTGAACTAATTAATTATTTTATTCAAAAAATGCATTAATTTGAATTGTCTAAACTTTTAATGGATATCTGATACAAAATATCTTGCAATAGCAGTAACACTCCCTAGAATACTAAGACATGGCACAATCAACTTTGTGCGCACTTAGAGATCAAAAAATATTTATTTTTCAAAACGAAAATATAAATTAAAATGCAAATCGTATGCTGAAAATAATCTCCAATGAAACTATTTATGCGCACATTAAAGTTATATTTTCTTCGGGACTCTCATATTATCCTCTCGTTAATCTAAAAAAGTTAACACAAATTACAGTAAAATGCAAACATTGGAAAGAGAAAACATTTTCAAGCTTTTTTTCTGTGAAACAAAGTATCTATTTATACACAGATCACAAATGAGACGATGTTTTATGCAAATTTGTGCCATTAGTTGTTTAGCATATGAAATGCATTTGGAAAATGCTAACATTATTTCACTGTTATTCTATCGGCGCCTAAATCCTATTTTAATGGCAAATGAGATATGTGTTAATGTGATTATAAACTATAAAAAGAGTGAGGAGAGAGAGAGAGAGAGAGAGAGAGAGAGAGAGAGAGAATCACTTTGGACAGCAGCAAATATTTTAATTATTTTTGCTGATAAATATGAATCATTAAATGATTATATCTTAATGCATATTTACTGTAGAATAGCATTAAATAATAACTTTTTAAAATGAAATAAGACGCATAAAATTCATTTACGTCAAAATATTTTTGTTAATCTTTTTGCAATGTCTGCCGCACTGCTACAGTATTGCGTTTTGTTTTAAGTTATAAATATATATTTATATGAGTATCGGTTTTGCTAAAAGGTTTATGTCCCAGACAACCGTCTAGAAAAATCTAGTAAATTTAAAAATTCAATCTAAGCTCTATAATGTTAAGATAAACTTAAATTATGAACAAACTAAAATTTTATGGCATGGAAAGATTTTAATACGAAAGTATTAAAAATATATATACATTTGTTCATGGGATTAACTGCTTTTGTATTTTTAGCTGGCTTTTCTAAATACAATTACAATTTTATACACTTATGTTGCCTATATTTATTTAAAATTTAATCATTTAAAGACAATAGAGTTATATCAGATAAATACTTTTATTTAATCATCACAAAACATTGTGAGACATTGTATAACTCTGAGCCGTTTTTGAGACTATTCATTCGTATATTTTATAATTATGAATAGATGTTTTATTTTTTACGCGTTTAATCGAATTGAAATTGATTCTATCTGTAGATTTATTATTATGCTTCGTGTTTCGTTCCAACAGAGCTTTTCAAATTCAAACAATCTGCCAGAATTGCATCCATGAATTAAAAGGTGTCGAATCTTTAAACTGATTCAAGTCTAAAAATAAACAGCATAGTGATAAGGATTTGTTATGTTAAACTTTGTTTAATATATTTGAATTTTTAGTTCCGTCAATTGAATTCTAATATACTTTTTTAAGATTCATAAGAGATAAAACTTGTTCTTTATACTACTTTTAAAAAGATTCTCTTTAAAAGTTGCATGTTAGAGGTGAAATCTCTTTGAATATAAGACACCTGTCCTGTCCCCTCCTGTTTAAGGATGTTTTTAGTACTGTCAAAGTATTTTGTTTTTATCAATATAAAGCTTCAGATAATCGAATAAAAAATTTTATCTAAAATTTCATTGATAAAAACTCTATGCTTCTACATACAATAAAAATCTGAAGATTTTTCAATAAAAATTAAAAAATTATAATTCGACACAGCTTACACGTAAAAAGTTGATCATATATAGACTTTTGGGATTTAGTCAACGAATTTTACAATCCTGTCCTGTCACGATATTTCCATGGTACAATCCCGTCCCGATAAATCCCATAAAAACTTTCTGAACCCTGATCCTGTCTGTCACGTCCCGATATATTTTCCATGTCTATTGCATACTTATTAAAACTCTTTAAATGTTGTATAAAGAAGCCTGGAAATACAACTTAAGCGATAACGGAACCAAAGAACTTACGAACATTACTGTACATACAATAAATTAAGTCGTTAATAACTAATTTCGATACTTTTATGTGACTTTGTTGATCTCTGAAATCTATAACCATATTAAACTATAATATGCTCGCATCAAAAATACTTAATCCTGTAAAGTTGAAGTGGTAGAAGAAAAATGTTTTATATTATTATATACATCGCTCATTCAAAGACTTACCCAAAAATTTCTGCAATGTTGTTAAAATGCATTAAAATTATTTTGCTACATTAAACAGAAATTTTTCAAAACATAAACTATTTCTTACAGGGCATTAGTGAACAACTAATGAGCATAGAAAATTCACGTAACGCATAGTACTATATTTAACCACACGATAAGCCCATTTTTAACCATGCTATTTTAGCTCTAACATTTTTACTATGGAAAATTCAAAGTTTAGATTTTCGATACCTTAAAAATAATGAAAAATTGGTTAGTGTATGAGAAGAAAGCTTTAGCTTTTTTAGGAATAACAAAAAAATTTCAACAAAATTAAAATTAATAGAATTACCATAATAAGTAAATTTATTTTGATATAAAAGCTAATAATACTGAACTAGTGCTTACGGAAATATTTGTTGTATAGGAACCCTTCGTTCTCGAACTATTTTTAGATTATTTAAATCCTTTAATTTCAAATTTTTTAAACTTTTTTTTGGAAACTTCTTCCTTATTTACATTAAACTTAAACAGTTTATTTTTTCAAGACATTTTATACACCGTAAAATGTAAACCTCTACAATGTGTCACATCTTCATCTTATGAGTTAATACAGGAGTCACAAGATTTTGAATATAAATTGGACATCACTGTCAATTTTTAGACTACTTAAGCATATATTCTATGTCATGTTTAACTTCTTTTAATGTAAAATCAATATTTAAAACCCCCAATGTTTTGCATTTTAATCAAATTGAGGAAAAATATTATATAAGAAATTAAACTATTATTTAATCGGTAATTTCCAAATATGATGAGCGAAAATTTTATTTAAAGAAAATGTGTCAAGTCTGCAGCATATCATCATCATTTTTGTTACACTTGAAGCGTAGCTTATTTAGTTTGATAATTTTTTTAGTATTGCGTTGTTTGCGCCATAAACGCTATTTTATGCACAACTTTTAATATGAATAGAGTTCTAAATGTTAATCTAAACTGCTGTCGCCAAAGGATATGTCAAACAGAATCGCTGCAACGATTTACGCTGCAAAATATAATTTTTTTTCTCTCACTCTCTCTCTATCTCTATCCTTTCTTTCTTTTTTTGTTGGCGCGCAATAAAAAGAGTTTTGTTATATTTGAAACGAAATGTAAACGAAGATCTATTTATTCTGTTCGCAGCTTTTTTTCGAAAACGAAATAAAATAGGTTAACTTTTTCTATTACTAATCTGCTATTAAACTTTTTTATATTATATTGTTAGAAGTGAAAGTAAACTCAATTTTTTTAAAGAGCAAACACAGATTATTGTTATTTAGGTTCATTTGGTCAATAATGCGTTCGTTGCGCAGTCGATCTAAAAATAAGGGTTAAAAAATATCTGTTATAATCGCACTTAAAATAAATTTACAAAATTACATTCAGGCAGGAAAAATAATATTTTTACGCTTGAGTAATGTTTTTAATACTTTAATAGAAAATATAAAAAACAAAAGTTGTGTGTCTGTGAAGACCTTTATAAGGTTCCTCCCTTGGGGGTCCCACCCCATCGACACCTATATCTTTAGATCCAGTTAGAATAGAGGAGGTCAAGTAGGGGGTTTCAAGGTGGTGCGACCCCTCCTGAAAAAATAGATCTTGAAAAACTGTTTTATTAGCACTATATGCACCCCTACCTAACATCTAGCCAATAGACACCTACATCAATAATGCCAGCTTAAAGAAAGAAGCGCAACTAGGAGGGTTTCGAGGTGGCAGTCACCCCCTTATGCAGGAGGGGTGAATAATATTTTCAACAAACCCTTCGACACCTATATCATTCAATGCAGCTCAGAAAACGGAGTTAAATGAGGGGTCACTCGAGGAGGTGGGCACCCCCTTATTTAGTTGATATGAATAAAACCTATATAAACCCTTCGATACCTATATCATCCAATTCAGCTATAAAAATTGAGTTAAATGAGGGGTTACTCGAAGGGTGGGCACCTCCTCCTGGAAGTAGGTTAGTGTCGGATAGATGTGTTGGGAGGGGCTGTGCGGAATGTTAATAATCCGTACGAAGCACGGGCTGATGCCTAGTACTTTACTAGAAAGCGATAGGCAAGTGCATTTGGAATTATTTAAAAAGTCAAAAGAAATAGATTTTCGGGTATCTTTACTTTTTTGATTATATTCTGGTGACAACAATGATTTGAAATCATATCTCCCGATAGACTCATCGATATTATTCGACATGGGAAACATTTCTGTTTCCAAGCACTTAAAAAGCGATTTCCATTATAATTGCAAAAAAAGACAAAAATTTATTCTCATTGGTATGATTTCTATCGTTTAGTTTTCCATTCTCCGCTGGTGTTTACTCTTTCCACTTAAATCCGTGATGTGTCGTATATCGGAATGAATTGTTAGCTATAAAATCTATAGTTTTTTTTCGGCAACGATGTTACAAACGAGAAGAACCAAAAATGAACAAAATATTCCGATGTCTGACACAAAATGAATCCGCAAAAATTTTTTTTTTCTCGAAAAAAAGATGGATTATTTTGGTTAACTTTGATAGATCGGCAATCGTTGTGATAAATTAAACGTACATTCATCATATCTATGCGAATAATTGTGAAGAGAATTTTTTTATTCGTTACCTATCTTTAGGCGTTGTTTCTAATAGTAGTAGCTTTATTGGCTACGAGTTATAAATTTTATGATAGAAATCAACCTATAGATCTAGAAATTTTTTTGTAGGTAATTTACAAAAAAAAATATTAGAATCATTTAGCAGCATATTATTATAATAAAGCCCAACATAGGTTTAAGCAATTGTTTAGAAAATATGAAAAAGGCTTCTCTCTCTCTCTCTCGCGTCTACTACAATAGTTGACAAATCAAGTTATCCTACAATAATTAACTATATTATTTTTACTGCAATTACATAACAATATCCGAAAAGTTTTTAGTCACTAAAAAACATTGTTGTGTCATGCATCAAATTAGTGAAATATTCAGCAATAAAACAATATAAAACACTATACGGTAGGCTAATAGTTTGTTTAAGGTAAATAAAAAAATTTATGAACAATAGGATTTTGAAAAGTATCCAATTGGGGTTACTAGTAAAAAAGATTAATCATTCACAAAGTTTTCTTTATTCAAAAAAAAGAAAGTAATATTATAAATAAAACAGTTATAAAATCGAACTTTTAAAAAGCTTTGGATCGTTATATTCATTTAACGATAATATTTACTGATTCTTTATGTGGCAGTGTCACGATACAGCTCAATAAAAAAAATTGAAAACAACGATAATAGAGCTCGCGGATAACTCATTAATGATCTAAACGACGATTTCAGGTAAAGTGCGTAACAAATTACAGCCAAAACATTACACGAAAAGTCAATTAAACGAGTTACTAATTACCCGTTTCAGTAACTTGTGTGTGAAAATTTTCGAAACATTATTCCCAAAACGTGGGTTTGTGTTACGAAATCAGAATATTAACGTTAATCTAATTTGTTTCATGAGTTAGTTTATAATTTACTTGGAAAAAAATAATTTTATTTTTTTCTCCCTTTCAGATATTATTCTCCTTAAAAAAGGCTTAAAAGATTAAATAAAGTACTTATAATTTTTACGGATTTAAATAGATAACTCACTTTAACAATAAAAAGAATTTTCGGTTGTTCTTTATTAATGGTATAATAAGTGTTAAATGAAAATTGATTTTAAATGATTTTAAAAACTTACGAAATATTGTATAAAAAATATATTCATAAACTCATTTATAAAAGAGGAAAAATACAAATGATTTCTGTTTTTAATATTCAAATTTATCGAAAACTGAATAAATTATTTTTCAGTTGTTTTTATAACTTGATGTTTTAATTAATTAAAGAATATAAAGAATAAAATTTTTTGATATCAAGTTTAAAAAAGCAAATTGTTCTTACATTGTTAGAGATTTCTTTATACAACAATAAGTTTATTTTAATATTGACTCATATAGTATAAACTAACAGTTGTGCCTTCGAAAAGTAATAAATATCCCATTCTTTGACAATGGGTTTGTGATATTGACTGCATTTAAAATATTTTCTTAAATAAATTGAATAAAGAGCACTCGAGAACCGCAGCGGTTAGTCGAGTATTTCGCAGTCAGAATCTAAACTATTTAGGTATTGTTAAATCGTGTGCGTATTGTAGTTTAACTCTAAGAAATTCAAATTAAACTTAGAATAACATTAATCATTTTTCACCAATCCTGTGATCTCTAATCAGGTTCACGTGAATTGAAATGGATTTGGGATACTCGAAACAATAGGAATAGATCGCAAAGGGTAAACTTGGTAATGGCTTGTTTAAACTTTATTCATAATATATCCCAAGTGTTGCAATCGATAATTGTTTCAACTTACTTTTTCATTATGTAATATTAGAGAAGCCTTGTTACCTCAAAAAAATTTGAACTTAAATTAAATTTAGTACTATCATCATAGTTGGCAATTTTAATCATTTTTGGCGATGGAATAATTTATTGCTTTGTTAAATAAATAGTATTTAAGTATTTTATAGAAATCCCATAATTTACTGAATCAAATATGTATGAATTTTTAATGTATAAAGCATTTATACCTTAATTAAACTCAGTAAATATTAACTTTAATCAAATAGGTTAACTTAATTGAAGTTAAATCTCAAAAGATGTTTTTGCTTACAAATAAAATTGTTTCCACATTATTATTTGGATAATTGTGCCAAAAATATAAATAAACATACGCAACGATGTGTTAAATAATTTATTTAAATTAATAAAATTAAATATTTATTTATTTAGTTTCACAATAGTAACTTAGTAAATGTAAAAACTATAAAATTATATATAATTACAAACACAATTATAGGGTTAAGAGGCAAAACTCATCACTTAAAGATGTTTCTGCCCACATGTCTCTCTTAAATTACAAATTGTCAATTATAACTTGTTTTTCCGCTAAAAACCGATGACTAGAAATTTGTTTGGTTGAATCGAAGTGGGTTACTTCAAACTTGAGCGCGCGGCGAACAACTCATTCGCTTTTGATTGTAATTATAGCGACTGTTTGTGTCGTTGCGTTCGCGAAAGTGTTGTATATTGTTATGTCCGGTCACTTGGGTGTAAACGGTTTTTTGGTAAACACTTTGCAGCCGTTGAAATTTACCTTAAATAAACCGAAACTATAATAAGTTATAATTAATTATTTAAAATTTGTTAATTATAGATTTTATTTAATTTTATTACAATATCAAATATTTTCGTGTAAACTATTTTCATACTATAATAAAAACTGATTTAGAAAAAAAAGAAAATGTTAATTTTTGAATTCATGTTTTTATTATAGTTTTTGGAATTTGTGGAATTATAACAAAAATTGTCTTAAGAGAATCTATATTTTTTAGCTATAAGTAAAGATTATTTTTATACCATTAAGTTAATAGTATTAACTTATGTGCTATAAATTTATTGCAAGTAAAAAAAGTTTACGCTTTCCAGAAAAAAGTGATAAATAATCCCTCCTATGACCACTGAATAATAATATTTGACTGCATTGAAAATATTTATTCAATAAATTGAATAAAGAGTACTTCAGTGACTGACTGCTGATTGTCGAGTAGTTCGCAGTCGGGAGCTTAAACCTATTCTAGATCTGTTTAAACCTTGTAAGTAGTTTTAAGTAGTTTACACTATTAAGCGGTAAAAATATACTAAGAATAAAATTAATCATTTATATGCGGCACAGTATTTTCCTAAGAAATACTGTGCGCAACGTGCGTAACGCATAATATTAATAAAAGGTTTTTGGGAAATAAATGGATTATTTAATATATAGAGAATATACTGTAGAATTGTTTTACCTTTAAAACACGGACAAAATATGGTGACAAACGTTCGCCTATACTTCTGGCTAAGTAGGCAATATAGCACGAAATTTCCGGCCGCGTTAATTGCCATTAAAAAATTAAATATATTCCCTAAGCCTCTAATTAATAAGCCCTTATTGGTCTCTTCTTCGACGTCGTAGAATACTGAGTAGATTAGTACGCAAGCGGTCGGCAATTGACACACGAAAAACAGAATGACCACTGCGATCAACATTATGGTGATGCGCGCTTCTTGTGTTGATGTTGGATCCGGTTTGTGGTTCAGCGATGGCAGAGAACTCTCACCTAATTAATTGGACTTAAGCTATTTATCCGTTATCATGAATAAAACTAATTTTAAATTAAATAAGAAAAAGTTAATGAATATGAAATCAATTAAAATTCGACGATATTTTATTCGTTAAAGTTTAATTTGATGCTTATTTTAAATTTAGTTTTCGGTAATTTTTATTTTTTACAAAATATTTCTAGAATTATATTTTCTTCTCGAAGAATTACTTAGTATTATTCAGCCTAAATACCTAAGATATTTTAACAGTAAGAAAAAATATTAAGATCCAAATCAAACTATTTTTCGGTTCCTGTAACAACAAAAACAAAATAATTTAAATAAAAAAAATATACATAATTTATTATTAAGACGAAAAATTCGCATCGCAGTTCGTGTTACTTATCATATCTTAATGCGAATCTAAACTATTTCTAATATGAATTCGCAATTTTGTTTATTATTCTTAGCTTAAAATAATCAGTAATGGCATTCAGAGTTAAATTTAATATACGTAATATATATACGAATATACGAGTAACTTTATATATTTATATGATTAGTTCTGCGAAACTATAATTAATATTTTAATATATTTGAATATTTACAGAAAAAAAATTATCTAAAAATCAGCAATAATTTGAAGATCAAAACATTGCGATTTACGATCATTACTGTAAGTACGGGTACGTCAGTATATTTACTTTAGAATGTTTCTATTGAGTTGTGATTTCATATTCATTAACAATGGCTAAACGTATTATCAACCAAATGATTGTGCCCAACAATTTGCGTTAATGACAATTTATTTGGGCACAAAAAAAAATCGGAAGTTAATTAAAAGTTAATATTTGAAGGGTGCGTTAATGCATTAAAATAAATAGCGTGCAATAAATATGTCACAGCCATTCGATCGCAAACATTACTTTCTATGAATGCAACGAAAAACAAGGAACAAACAAAACTTTCACTTTCCCTTTCATGACAGTATTATACAATTCCGCAGCCGATAAAGAAATATGAAAAAATAATAACTAAAATACGAACACACACACACACATATATATATATTTGTGTAAGTATTACATATAAGTGTATAACTAATATATATTATCGGGCATTAGTTAAATAAAAAAAATTGCACATTAATGAAATGCGCCATAAACTACCGAAACTACAGTACTATATTTTTTGCCGTAAAAAAGCAGAAGAAAAACGTTAGAATATTCTGTTATGCAATCATTTATTTTTATAACCCATTACAGCGTTACGCGTCCACTTACGAACAAACAAACAACAAAAGGAAAAAAAACGAAACTGGCATAACAAAAATCGCCTTCTATTATACTTGAGATACATCGCAATAGCCATTACTATTAGCGACGTTTTTTTCCAAAAAAAAGTCGTGCACAAAATTCTATTCATAGGGGGTAATAATGGACAACGCGTTGCATCTAAAAATACGGATACCTTGAGTCATGGTATTTCTCTGCTTTCGCGAGATGTGAACCGAGCGTATTAGAAACGCGTTAAATATAGCCAACAGTAGAAATGGTATTAACGCGAACAGTATCACATTAAGGTAATAATAGACCGACTTGTACAGATCATTTTGCCCAAAGTCGCTAAAAGTCGCCTGAAGATATGTGGCATTGCCATTCTTGGTGTCGATGCGTTCGAGTATTCGCCACTCGAACGGAGTGGGTATTGTGAACGTGAAGCAAATGATGAACACACACACTATGACGCGCTTTGCTCGCGATTCCGTACACAACACTTTGCCACGTATTGGATGACACACTGCTATGTATCTTTTGGTTTTTTTTTGTTTTTTTTTGGTGAGGAAGTGAGAGAGAAAGAGAGAAAAGGAAACATCAAGAAAAGTTTATAAGATAAGGTTTTGTATGTACAGTAGTTATAACTATGTCACAGTTTAGGTTTAGATTTAATTAAACATCGAAAAATTAAATTAATCTCAAAACTGAAAACAAATAGGGTTTTTTTCGCCAAAAGGGTTTGGACTATATATCCACAAATGCGCTCACTTACTCTCTATTTTCATCAATGGTTTAATTATGTTGACAGTAAACTGATTAAATGAGTAGAAAGCTAATCAATTGAAAAATTGAATTTACGTTCGACGCGCGAAGAATAGCTATTTAAAGTTCAGAACCGAAAAACTGTTTCATTTTCGCAAAAAGCGTTCGGAACGCCTGAACGCCTAATTAATTCGATATCGTACATAATAGAACAAAAATTACGACTAAAGATAGAGTCTGGAAAATTGTTGCCAATTTTCTGGTGATTTAATTAGATTTTATTGAACGACGCCATAGAAGTAAGTTAGCGCTAGTTTTTGCTACTCCTAGTCATTAATTCATTTATAGCATTCGTTGTCTACGATAAACACACATTTTTGCGATTCAGATTTTTTAATACCTCAATAAAATATGACACAGTAAATCAGTATTCATAAGTTTTTATGTTAATGTCGTAAACTCTAAGTTTATGTTAATGTCGTAAACTCTTATTCTAATAAAAAGTAAAATTTATTTAATAAAACCGAAAATGATTTGGGCATTCGTTTTTAGAATTATATAAATGTCTGAATGGTCGAAGCTATAAATTATAAATTAAATTCGAAAATTAAACTTTTATTACGTATTTTCGTAAAATTATTTTAAGATTTCTAGATTTATATCCACGGTTTTTATAATCTGAATAATTAGGAAAAACTTTAATGTTTAATCTATTTTTAAAGTTATTTAAATGAGTGAATGAAACATTTTAAATTTGTTAAAATAAATTAAAAATATATCAGTTCCATTTCAATGTTATAAGATAACATCAATAAATTTAACTAAAAAAACAGTATCTCTTCGATTCAAAAAATGAATAATTACACCATAAAACCCATGATTTTATTTATCCAAGACTAAAACGTGACTTAAGTTATTAACCGAATTGTTTCAATATTTTCAAATAAACAACCAAAAAAACTTTCCACAAAAAAATAACTTAGTTCTTACTCGAAGTAACGAAACGAGTTTCCACTCATTTTTACCTTTCTATAGTGAATGTTACAGTAAGCCATATGGAGGTATTGGAAGACGCGTCCGCTATCATAACAGCGAACGGCCATAAGAACCAATAATAATAATATTTGACATCTTTGATATTGGGATAATGAGAAAGTGATAGCACGAACGTGAAGATTAAGTAAAGCATGTCAAATGTGGCCAACGCCGCCAAGTATGAGTTGGTCGACGATCTCATCCTTCTTCTGGTCATTATCACTATCGTGATGCTGTTGCCAATCACTCCTATTATCATGATAATTGGCACTAACACTCTTTGCACCCAAAACCGTGACTGATTTCTGCAAACATGTCAAATATAATCAGATCCGTGTGGTAGAAGATTAAAATGCTATATTTATTTATTATAAATTTATATTCACTATTTTATTGTTTATTTCCTCGCAGACATAAGACGTACGATTTAAGTCTTTAAAAGTTATATAAAAAAGCATTTTTTATGCCTTACGATATGCAACATATTGCATGTCTGATTCGCTTTTAAATAACTTAATACCCTATTTGTTTGTTTATGACTGCGCGCTGTGTACTAAAATAATCTTGTCTGCCGCGAACATTATGACAGAGAGGAAAGAAAACAAAACGCTACTTAAGATCAAATTACAGTAAATCATGTATATTAGCGGCGAAGTGGGAGAGTATAACCTACGGGATAAAAACATGAATAAATACTGTCTATGACATTCGCCGGTAAAACCCTAAGCAACATTTTTTTTGTTTCGATTAACCTCACTCTTTTTTCCGGGAGAAAAAAGTAATTAAAAAAATTTGGTCTCATCTCCCAAATTAATTAATGCGATCTAATTTCGTTACATTATTATTAGGCTGACATTAATCTCCACTTGCAAAGTTGTGTGATCCGCGCATAGCAAAAGCGTATGAAAGAAAGACAATAAAATAGCATACCTGAACTGAATATAATTCTCGTTTGGTCCTATAATGTCTAACGTATTATTGCAAATAGCGATCGATTCGTTGCAAGAGATTAACGCTATGATAGTCTCATTAATCAATAGTGAATTTGAGCTGCAATTAACTACACTGTTGGCGCAATTCATTGTGTGCCTCATATACCGCAAACCCAATCAAACGTGTATTGAAAAAAACCAACAATTGACACAATTTTATTATTTTTTATTCTCCCCTATTTTGGGAGACTTGTTCGTCTTGTGTTTGCGGTCGTTGTTATTCTGGCGAGCGTTCGAGTGTTGTATGCGTCTGTCTCTCTGTGTGTATTATGCCTGTGAGTGAGTATGTGTGTTCCTATTGTGTGATGAGTGTAAAAGTAAATTAAAGAAAGAATTAGATGAAATCTGAGTCGGAATGAAGAAAAAACTTTATTACTTTGAATTGAACTCTTTCTTCTCTCCTACTTTTTGTTTTGTTTTCTTCAAACTTGTTAAATATATGATCCTAGAGTTTTTTGCAGTTATGGTATGGTATTAACAGATGTGCGAAATTAGTTTCCCTCTTTCTGTGTGTGTGTGTGTGTGTGTTACCAGATTTGTTTTCCTTAACAATCGGTTGTAGAACACAAAAAAAACTATAAAATCCTCTTATAAATAGTTTTATGTTGTAAAGGATTTTGGAGAAATAATTTTCGCTAACATTTTTTTATGAAAAAAACCAATAATACAATAGTAATACTTCATATCCGTTACACAAACTAAACCAAAACGTTGCGATGATAAATTGTGTGATTGAAAAATTCGAGATTCTTTTCAACAACAACAAAAAAAATGAAAGAATTTACGATAAAATTGTTTCACGAGCAGAAACAAGCAAAAGTGAACAAAAAAATTACGGTATCGAAAGCTAAACTTTATTAGTTTGCTAACAGACACACGAAAGACGTTTGGAATGTGATCGTCGATGTGTTTATATGTGTGTACGTTTGTGTGCGTGATTCCGCTAATTTCATTGCCAGAAGAGTTATTTGAAACAGACGAAAAAAACAAAACGAAAAAATGTTTATCGGTGGCACAAAGTACACACTGTCTTAAGCCTTTCGTTTCACTATCGTCGTCTTCTGTGTTGCTTTTTATATCTGCGCCGAAACACTTGAACCGCACAAACACTAAAAAACTTATTAAGGATATGCGCTTTATTTGGTTCTAAATACTGTTTTGTATCACTTTTATACCATTATATATATATATATTTATTTTTTATCTTCTTTATCTCCGTATATCTTTCGCTTCGCTTAATATTGTGGCTCTCGTCGAACGAATCGCACTTTACTTCCACGTAATATTATCCACTTATTGGCGCAAATATTAGTTTGCTACTATTTTCGACTATATTTCAGACTTTAGTTCTTAGTTAAGTCTTTCGATTTGTTTTGTTCCGCCTGTTTTGGTATTTATTTTTTATATTGACTCTTCTAGAACACCAAATTAAGGCACAAACCGTATTATAAGATTTTTTTTCACTCTTCTTTTCTTCTTGTTCTTTATTATCACACTTCTAAAGTCGACTACTTTTTTCCTTTCGCTTTCAATATATACTTAGATTTACTGTAGATATATAATGTACAGTATATATACGTATAATACGGTTGTATATATATTGTGATAAAAGTCCTACACGTTAACTAAATATAGATTTTCACCCGAAAATTTTTGCACTTAATTTAAATAAATCGCAACACTTAAAAGCCAATAAAGAATTTCGCTAATATTTATCAGAAAAATTTCTTAATATAAATTCAAGCTATAGTGTCGAAAATGTGTTGATATTTTTGTGCGCGCACAAGTTATTTAACTTATTATTAATTTCCCTGTAGAGTGTTTAGACTCCTTATTTATCACTTTATTTATTCTTTTTTTGCGCTCAAATGTTGTTAACCGATAAAAATATTCGGTTTTTATTTTCCTTTTTTTTAATTCTTCTAATTCCTTTTATCTTCTATCGTTGGATCGTTTGTGTTTGCGGCTATTATTAAACAAAAAAAACGACTAGCGTCAATAAGTAGCTATTTTGAGGAATGAGCTCCTGTTTTTTGTGGTACGAGGTTTAACAGTGACACTGTAGCGGCAACAACAAAATATAGAGTAGTAATAAAATATATTAAGCAATAGCCCCTAATCTATACCGACTTAATACACTATTTTCTTCTTCGCTTTTATGCTCAGTGTATCACTTATTTGATCATTATATACAGATTTTTACTCTCTTTTTTTCTATCAATTATTCTGAAAGCAAAATGTTTTTTCCTTTTTCCTTTTAGTTTTTTTCGGGTGCTTTCTCTACTTCTGTTAGATATTTTTTTTATTGCCGTAAATGATGTTCACATCGAGTGACGAGTGAGTACCGTATAATAGCTAACGAAAATATTGTCTGAAAACTTATTATCCTTAAATCGATTGTTAGCAGAGAATATTCTGTGGTCCGAACACTGGTCGAGTGATTTTTATTTTTATTTTATTTTTTAAAAATATTAGTTTTGTGTAGACAAACTTCTACGTCATTCCCTATTGAATAGAGATATATAATATATAAGTTAGCGGTACCTAAAAACATGTTATTAGTAATTAAAGTTTAGCAAATGAATTATTTTCTGTAAGTAATTCTATGCTAATACTTCGGTAATGTTTATTTAATATTTATTTAATTTCTAATATTCTAGAGATTAAAGTTTAATTAAATTATTACTGGGAAGTTAATGATAAAATTTGTTTGTTGTTTCATTATTCGCGATAAAAAATAAAACCGGGCAACAAAATCAATTTTCTCCTATTAGTACGGTAATAGCTTTTTTGTTAGTTGAAATAAAATATAATGGATTTGACAAAGTCTGTTATATAGATCTACTTATTATTTTTAATGTTAACCAATGATAAATTTGATAAAATATAATTCAACGAGAATTGGTGATAAATATTATTGGAAACGTCGCTTTATTCAAATTACGATAGCGATAATAAAACATTATGAAACAAAAGATAAATAGTTAGAATATTAAATACGTGCTGTGATCTAACAAAGAAATAAAGAATTCAATTATAGTAAGTGGAAAAATATTTATTTATTTTTGATAAAAAATGTTAAAATTTTATTAAATAAATGCAATGCATTAAATCAAGTTTGCCCATGAATTACATAATAAAATATAATGAAATTATGGATTAAACTATTTGTTTATGATTGCTTTTATAATGTTCATTTCTTTTTAAACATCCCATAGAAGATTAAATTAATCTGTGAATTAAGCACAAATTGTAAGGTGAAAACAATATGGAATAAATATTTTCTAGACTGTCAACCTATAATTGAAAAAGTGCATGATAAGTAATGATGAGAGAAAGCTCATTTTTCCTGAGCTTGAGCTTAAACATACTGAGCTTAAGCTCAAAACTAGAAAAAATT
>JAQIXJ010000797.1:0-27199 GCA_034700185.1 Phthiracarus laevigatus | reverse complement strand
AAAAGTCACATTACAAAATCGGTTTTTCTTTGAACTACAAGTTCAAAGCTTAGAAAAAACATATTAGTAATTATTAATACGAAAAACAAATGATTAAGAAGTTTAAATATGTTTATACTTTTATCGAAATACGTGTGTGTTATCGCGTGACGCGTTGAACGGCGTATAACATATTTGGGTAAAGGACATGAGAGAAAAGGCTTTTCTAAGAATCGTTAGTGTTTGCTAATGCTTTGGCAGGCTAATGGCCTTTTTTAGAAGCATAAGTGTTTGATTATGGATTAGAATATTAATGGCTTTTCTAAGATCATTAGTATCTGCTTATGCATTAGTAGAGTAATGGCTTTTCTTACACGCATTAGTTTAGGCTAATGCTTTTGCAGACTTATGTCTTTTCTTAGAAGCATTAGTGTCTGGTTTTAAAACTTTATTAACTATGATTAGTTAACTATGCCTGTCCAGCTGCTCGTGATAAAAAGTTGAATCTAGAAAACTTGCACTTGTTTAGTGCGTAGCGCAAGATACGATTCAGAGTTGTTCTGTGAACTAATTTATACTTTATCCACATGCAAATTAACTCTTCACAATTCCGGAAAAATTCTCCTTCCTGGGAGTAAGATCCTTCCGAAGATCACCGCTGCGAAAACATTTGGTGCTAATTTTTAATGATTAGCAATCTTTTTCATAGTTTCTTTAGATTATGTTTAATGTTCATTGTAAATATTTTTGCAGGTTTAATTTGTTTTTAGTTTAATAATAACAATAGCTTACGAATATTTCATTTGATAAGATTTTGTTGTTAATGAATCAGAAAAATTTCTATTAAAATAAATTGATTAATTTCCTGTTTTTTTAAAACTCACAAATTATCATAATATTTTCTAAAAAAATTAAATTCTAATGAATAAAAATTATTTATCTGCAGAACTGCAAAAGATTAGCTTCATTGTATACAAATGGGATTTACTCTTTTTAGAACAATCTATTCGTTATTATTTGATATAAAATGTTTTTGATCTTTTATTTTTAGTTTATCTCTCACTCAAAAAATAGCAACAAATGGATAACCCATTGATCAACCATTTCGTCTAACGCTAAAGGTTTTATTCGATTAAACATGTATGATTTTGCTAAATGCATTCATTAATACTACGTTTTAGCAAAAATCGAACTCAAATCAAGTTTTCTATAAAAAATCTTTATGTAAATAAAAAATATTATTTGAGTTGCAGAACTGTGAAATTGTGTCGATTATAAAATGCATAACAAAAAATTATTTACTCGTAGATTGTTTGCACGAAGAAAGTAGATATCAGGTTGTATTTTGTAAGTAATGTTTGTAGAAATAAATTTTATTGTGACTGACTTGATTTATTTGCTGAGATTAAGTCAACACACACATGATTAACAGTTTGCTACAATTATTCTCGTGTTGATTTGATTTCACAGAAAAATAAAAAAATTTCGAAATACAATGTTACTAGTGGGCTCGAAAAGCAAAAATGCTTTTATTAGACTAACAGCATTTGTGAATAGAAAGTGTTCCAATATTTTGCGCAACAATCTACAAAAGCCTCTATGGAGTTGTACTTTCTGTACTTTCAAACCACCCAAACCTCCATTAAACTAATTTATTTGAAAATTTCTTCAGTTTTCCCGAGTCCCTGAGTGTATTCCCTATAACTTTTCTGATTATGTGGTAATCGTATATATTACCGTTTGGCCAGAAAATAAGCGCAAAAAACAGGGCTATGAAATTAAATATATAGAAGAATATATATAACGAGAGACGTTTTGGTTTTAGAAATTCCGTGTAAATTATAAGCTACTGTTAAAGAAAACGGATCACATATTTTGATTAATTGGCTTTCAATCTTATAATTTATAAAAGTTCAGAACACAGAACACATTTCCGATATTTAGTAGCATAGAAGTAATAAAACCAAGAATTTTCCTTTAAAGGGCAAAGTGAAGGAACACAGACAAACGAGACCACAAATATCAATAAGACCAGTTAGAAGAAGATTAACGATGTACTTCTGGGCCGCCGCTCGATGGCTATAATACTAGATTATCATTGATCAAAAATTATCACTACTTCACTACTACAATATCTACTGAAACAATAGTTAACTGTTTGGCTGAATCAGCTCTATTTTCTTTTTTTGTTCTTTATTTTACTCTTAGATCCATTTGTTGTGCAATAATTGCTTTAATAAAATTTTTGTTTATCTCATTTGGGACTATATATAACTCTATATTACTTAATTTCATGATTTAGTGATTTAATCTTACAAAGCTGAAATCACATAAATGATTGAAAATGGTGCCATACATTTGATAAATAATAATCTTCCGAAAACTACGAAACACTTTTCGGATGAGTTTTCCTGTGACGCTCTTTGCAACAAAATATTTCGCATCTGACACGCACTGCTCATAGACATTATAGCTTAACATAATAGCCCAATGTCTAACCGGACATCATTACTAATCATTTCTGGTTGCGAAAGAACATCACTAATGGATAGAAAATTTGGTGCACTTAATACAGAAAAAAAGAATAAATAATACTGAATTAGAGAAAAAAGAAAAATATAGATTAATGAGTGAGTGAGAGAAAGAGATAGATAGTAACAATTACAGATGTTTTCGAACTTGAAATATATATAACAATAAATTTAAAGTATCTTTAATGTAGTAGTCATACCGAGTAATAGTCTGTTATAAAAAAAGAGTTGAAAGAGTGAGCTGAAAAATTGAAAGCAATTTATTTGTCAATAATAGTAATAACAATAAACTTTACGAATAAGAATATCAAACAAGTATAAAAGCATAAAATGTCCCTTTTATCTCCGATTATTGATGAAAGTCAAGTCAAATAACCACTACTCTGTACATTTTTATCGGTTATAAAAGTATAAGTCAAAGAATCAGCAGAAAAGCATAGTAAAGAATGGAAAAAATCTAATAAACTTAATATCATTTACTATATATTATTAGTAGTTTCGCGGAATGCACTGCTACTGTGTATGATATTCGAAATAATCGGGGAAATTTTTGTTCACTTCATCGTTTATAAGATATGTTTTTCCATCAATCAGACGGCAACCAACAAATAGAAAATAAGAAACAAATGAAATCTATTTTTTCATTTTGTGTGATCAATTTTGCGGAATTAATGTAAAGATATTTTTTTTATTTCGAAGCCTCCGCAATTCCATATATTAATACCGATATTTTTTTCTGCAAAATATAGCGAAAACCAAAAGAATAATAATAATAATAATAATAATAATAATAATGTATCAACAAAACAAGTTGTTAACCAAATGACCATACATTGATGACGACATTTACCAGGCAATGTGTCAAATCAGCGAACAAACAAAAATAAATTAAGCATTCGGTTTATAGTTTCAGCGAACGAAAAAAATAATACGTCTTATCGTTGACCATAAGTCAACAATATTAATTTTTATTAAAACGTTCGCACTTGTCAGAAAAAACAAATATAGAAAAACTAGAAGAATGAAAGAAAGACTAAAATTTTATCCGTAAAGAAGTAGAATGTTTGCCATGGTTTTTTCATGACAATCCAACGAAACAACTATTGATTTCATTTTACTCTTTTGTACTGATACTTTGTATTTGCAATGTATAGGCACGTAGAAAAAAGTTGCGTGAAATAAGTTGTCGGGCGATTAATTAATAAAAAAAGAAATAGTCTCTTTTTATCGTTGATGTTATTTTTTGTTTGTTTTCCGACGATACTTCGCACTCAAAGAAAACTTTTTTTGCCCGACGTTTACGTTTCTCTTGTAGATGATGGGCGAAAAAAGATTAGCATAGATACTAGTTTTTATATACCTTCTGGCAAGAATTCCGCTCGACATTTATTTGCGTTATGTAATCGTATATTTGTGCGTGTGTTTTGTTACTTAATAAGATTAGTTATTTGATAGGCGAATTATTTTTATCGGTGCATTAACTTATATATTATAAATATTTTTTTAATTAATAAAGAACGCAAACACTACATTTGAGGTAAATATTACTATAAAATATTATGGATCGACAAAATGCAAATTGTTTTTAGGGCATATCTCCTTAACTTTGTCTATTTTTAGCTTTTTAATCAAAAAAATTGAGACATTTTTTGTTATCATGAAAATTTAATTAGAAGTTATATTCTTTGATTCGCAAAATATAAATTCGGTTAACTCTTGATTAGTAATAAATTGCTTATACGTTAAGAAAGAACTTTAATTATCAATTTTAAAAAGTATTTTTAAAAAACATATAACTTCGTTTTATGACTATACTGCTTATTTTTGTAAATTAATATTTTTGTTATTTGTTTGGAAAGATTTTTTAAAAAATGTATTATTAAATTAGTAGGAAATCAATATTTTTAATTTAGAGAATTTCGAACACTCTAATGATTATGATTCTAAAAGAATAAAAAGAAATGGATTTTTATGAAGAATTTTCTTAGCTCACGTTGAGTAAACAAAGTTGATCTTATGCTTTGAACCTTGTCTGTTCGTCCGTACGTTCTTAATGGCAACAAAGATCATCAAAGAAATAAATGCTAATATATTTTTATTAAAACATAATGTTACTTGAGTATTCATAAACCCTCTATGAAATGTTGTTCTTTTTATTTTAATAAATTGTTTTTATAGATGGACTGTTTAAAAGCACTTAGTAATTATTAAAATAAAATTACAGATATTTTAATAAAAAAAGCTTTTAAGTTTAGCAAAGGATGATTATTAAATTTAAAAATTTAATAGTTAGCTCCCTACATTATTTTTAAAACATTTATCCAGCGAATACTTTAAATGGTCCAATAGATAACTCTTTAAATTAGATAAAAAATGTTTTTTAGTTGGTTTTGCGTTAAATTATTACTTAATTAGTGTTCATAAAATAAATAATGCTATATATATTACATTAATCCATAAAAAATATATCATATAAAGCGACACTATTTATCGTGCAACTATAATTTACCCATAACTTAACGTTAGAATTTTTCTTTGTTCAAACTGAATTTCAATTGCGTGAAAAGACAAAATAAAGGTTTTAAACACCCAAAATGGTTAATCTTATTACCTAAAGAATTGCTGTATATCAGAAGCTGGGTAAACGACGGTAGTTTTTAAGCGTATGCCGAATCTAGTTCAAAATGTATTACCTTAAGTATCGATACATTATTTTCAAGTCTTAAACTTACGCTAATATTGAATAGAATGAAAAATAAATATAAACATTAATAAAGATAAGTATATTGCTAACAGCAATTTGTTATGTAATAAATTGATCGAACCTGGTTAAACTAGATTCATAATCTTGTTTAAATTATATTGTAAAAATAATAAAAAATAATAAAAAGGAGGTAGTTAATATGTTCGGGGGTGTAGCTCAGTGGTAGAGCGTTCGCTTTGCATGTGAAAGGCCCCGGGTTCGATACCCGGCACCTCCACAATTTTTAGCTTTTATAATTGCAATATTTTTGTTTCTATATAATTATCATGCTGTACATTATAATGTACTATAATGGATAGTCTATGCTATGAACAGTAGAATGTACCTCATCCAGATGGTCTACAAAGCACTGTATCAAAGAAGTTGCGAAATACTTTAAACCAACTATTCGAGTTAGCAACACAATATGCCCTTCAACGTTATAAAATATGAAATAGCTTACTGTATAGTTGGCATTAATCTCATGAACATTTTGCACAAAAGAATATGTTTATTGCGAAATTTTAAATCATTACTATAAATTATGCAGTATTTATCATACAGTTGCAATATAAAATCTATTTTTGGGCGTTAATATTCCCTGTATTTAATGGCGAATTATTTTTTTCGTTTCAATCTTTTTTGCGCTCATTAAGTAAATGTTTTGCGTAATCTTCAAATTAGTCCCGTTTTTCAACGCTTGAATAGTTCTGTTTATAAATAGCTTCCAATTTTCTGCGCAATTTAATAACGCTTTCGTTTGTGAAATGAAAATACAAAAAATTCTGTTGAAGCTTATAAAAACATGATTTGGCTTTTAAAATCTTGGCATAAATTTTTGATAAGCAAGTATGTAATTCGAACTTACATCGAGATAGTTTTGAAATATCTATAATTATTTTCCCAATGAAGACTTAAGTTAAAAGTATTGAAATATTGTTTAAAACATGTTTTTGTGATGCCTAAATAAAATTCTATAAAAAATAAAATCGATTTGAACAAACTAATTTGACACAACAGCTGCTAACACTTTCATCTCAATAATCAAATATACCTTTTTTTAAAAAAATAATGCATTATTATATAATTGAAAGCAAACTAAAAAATAGTTGAGACTCTCGAATTAATCCATTAAACAGAAAGTGTTTTCGAAGATTAGCTATTTTAGCTCAAAGTAACGTACATTACATAAAATCTTTCGTGACAACTGGTAAAATAATTAATCTTGTTTTTTAGAAAATATAAATAATACGAATGAGCGTAGGCTTGACAATTTCTCCAAAAACACCACTATTAATTTTTATTTGAAAATATTTTTATTTTCAACGCAAGACATCACAAGATATTAAATGGTCAGATTAACAACAAGCATAAGGCGATTATGTGTTAAAGGTCTTAGTTTTGTAATATTTGTTTTTTAAAAAAATAATAAAACACAAGTTTACAGTTACATTGCAATCCTGAATAATTTATTTGTCTAGAAAAGAAAAAAGACAAATCTGTTCATTGTCTGGAAAAATAAAGAAAACATGTTTTTCTTATTTAACGTCTTGTAATAATGAATTCCCAAATAAATAACATCAAAAAATAAAATAAATTCTTCAACAAAAGCAATTTCTAATAATTTATTTAATGCGAACGCGTTAAAAAGCTCGAATACAGTAAACTTGGCGTTTGCACTTTTGTTTCACATTTATTTTATCACTCAATTCAAGCTCGTGACTAAATCGTAGGCAACTTGTATCAATCAACTTATTAGACAAACCTGTGTGTTCCTAACTTTGCAGCTTAAGGCGTCTGTGTATTATAGACTTTTGATGCGGTTTCGCATTTCTAAGTTACCCCAAACTATTAAACCTTTAATTGACTATTCGTAAAATGAGTGAATTAAATAAGCCGTAAATAATATTCATTAAAATCTAAACTATTCTGCAAGTGCTTTAAACTTTGTTTTTTGTTATTGTCTAAAAATTTGATATCTGTAAATGATTTTTAATTGGAAAAGATTATCGCCACTAATCCTCAAAAATAGATGTCTTATAAATGTATGTCGGATTATTTTGACTCAGATTTACGGCATTTCAGTGTCACACAAACTATTTAGGATTATTTCCAATATCAAATCAAACAGATGACTTTTATTGAATCGGTCAACAAGTCTTTTGGCACAAATGCTAATAACATGTTTATGTAATTAATGATGATAGCTATAATAAGAGATTTTTTTTGTTATCCCAATTTAAAATCTCGTAGTTTTTAAAGAGAGTATTTAAAAATTTATTTGTATCCGGAATCTAACGCAATGCCGGCATTTCGAGTCATTAATTTATTTAAAAAGAGCTTTTTTTGCGCAAAGTTTGCACATTTTTTGTAATGTTGAAATGTAAAATGTTTATATACTAACGTAAGCAATAAAAATAGATTACGTTTGACTTGAATTTTGTTAAAATTGCTGAAATTCCTACAACTACTGTATTTTTGTCTGATAACATGGGTTTTAATACTAAATGGATTAATAATATTTCATTTAATTAAAATATTTTGCTTTTATTACACCAAAATTATTCGTAATTTTTTTCAATAAACTTGTCTGAGAAATAATTAAATGGGAGTTTGGTTTGCATACGAATGTCACATTAGGTTAAAGAAAAAATAGCTCTTATTCTTAGAGTAATGCGTTTGTCATTTACAGAACTAAGATACAGAATGATTAATTGATTCATTTAACACTAAACTTAAGATTTCTTTTCTTTCAATAGTTATAACGAAGTACGCTGACGCGAATTTAAAGCTGATTTTATTACATTTGAGTCACTAGAATAAGTTCTTCTAATATTAATAAAGAAAATAAAATACCACTCAACCAATTATTTAAATTGGAATTTAATTTAGCCAAGAAAATTTCGTAAACGTTTATTCTGTATCGTACACTACAGGAAGAAAATCAGTGCCTGTCGGAAAAATACAACTACAGTATAGCTGAAGACTCAGCAAAGTATGATTTCTATGCCGAGCACATTCAGTACATATAAAGTTCCACGGCGTTTAGCCACTCGAATATCAATTTAAAATAAATCAAACATCAATAGAGCAATGTTCACTATTTATTTTCTAAAAACAGAACAATGTTGATCAATTGATATAATTCTTATTCTAGAAGTAATTAATTCTCCGTTTATAAAAATTCGAGTTTCTATACTCTATAATAAACTACTCTCTCTCTCTCTCTCTCTCTCTCTCTCCCCCTCCTTCCATTTTCTCTCTCGATAACATAAATTCATTTTGAAAAATGTAATCCTACCTTTGTTGAATCAGATCCAATAATTAGTAATTAGAATATTGACGATACGATGAAAGTAGAATTTTTACTAGTAATTTTATTGTAATCCTTTTCATAGATACACATTTCATTTTGTTTGACAAAAAATAGCAAATGATTTAGTTAAAATGTTAAAAACACATGATAATGGATATGAGGATAAACAAGATTGCTCGAGATTAGAATATTACATAGCTGTAATATGAAATAAATTGACGAATTTTTACGAGAATTTAAAATAATATTAAAATAGTTATACTCAATAGATTAATTGTTTAAAAAGGTATTAAACCCGATCAGTTAAAAAATTAAAAAGCCTCTAATTAAAATCCTTCTTCAAGCGTCTGATTTCGCTTTTAGCACAATGCCAAACTTTTTTTTTGAGATAATGGATCCGCAAGAAACGTTCATTAATAGAACAAAAGTAATTATAATGGAAAGCGAGAAAGGGATAAAGAATAAAGAGGTTTTCTAATTCCCACACAAAGACTTGAACAAACGAGTTCAAAATAGTTCGTATTAAGTTGGAAAGTGGTATAAATAAGTGCACGATTTAGGATTTTATATGAGGATTGTCTTTATTCCATTTTTTTTGCCACACATAAGTTGCGAAATTTTGCAACATTCAAATGTTAAATTTTGATGAAATTCAGTAACACAATATTTAAATTAGCTACTTTTCCTATCTTTTTCTTTAGTAACAAGGCTTATAACGTTATATTCATAAATAGCTCAATTTTTATAAGATAAGATATTAGTCAGCATAATTTGAAATTAGAATTTTAGTTTATTACGGCACCTAAGCCGTCCCTGCAGACACACAAATGTAGTCCTACTTTCGAATACGCATAGACAAATGGAAGAACACACGGCGGACATGCAGATAAACAGTCAGACATATGGGCATGAGACATGGACAAAAGCATAAGCTTGAATTAACTTAATCGAAGTGATCTAAAAAATATTTTATCATTTTTTACAAAACAAATAAATATAATAATTCCAAAATTAATAATTTTTCTCCTGATTATGTACGGTTTTAGACAATTTTCCCAAAATAGTGCTGGTCTCATGTGGTTAAAGTTGGTCAAACCAGTTAGAATGTAGGCATAGTTTCCATTAAAGGAGTAAAGTAAGTTCCATCGAAATTATCATTAATAGAATTGAGTGAGAGGTGTTTTATTTGTTTAATGTAGCTTTGCCTTCTATGTACAAGTTTTACTTCAAAATTGTGAAAATCCTTTTATCCGAAGTGTTCTCAAAGAAGTTTGTACAAATATATTTTTTTACGCCCATTCAATTAGTTATAAAAGTTAAAGTTCACAAATAACGCAGACAAGCAAAAAATTACTCATTACTGGATTACTCAGTACTGATAACTGGATACTCAGTAAAGTTCAGTTTAAAGATGATGGGACTCTGGTTCCAGAGGCTCCAGCTGGAACCTAAGCCTGAGCCTGGATCTTCCTTTAAGAACCTGATTCTAAAACTTGATATAAAGTTAGCCTAAGCCTGAACCCAAGCCTCTCAATTGGAACCCGATCCTCTATTCCATCATTGTCAAAATTAGCATTCGATATTTTATAGATTTCAGGTTGAAGTGTGAATTAAAAATTTTTCAAAGTGGGAAATTAATTAATAGAAAACGATTTAGATTAAGTGATAATTCTTTTCCATATTGTATGTGTTTAAACTCTTGGATTAAATTTTATGATATTAATAATAAATTTTTAAAAATCTTCGTTAAAAATGTTATTTTACAAATGCTCCATGCTTTTCTAAGCAGAGCCCGAGGCTCGAACATTAGGTTCAGGCCCCAAAAAGTAAGAACCTCTTTCAACATATAAATCCGTACTCTTAACCTGAGGCTCAGGCTCCAAAGGCTCTAACCATTATCACTAGTTCTGTTATATATTATTATGTAAATTAAATATTTTCCAAAAATATTTTGTTTCATTGTTCTTCCTTACATTCGGTACAATAACCGAATTAATTTGTAATATGCGCCTTGATATCCACCAATGAAGATCGCTCTAACGAGTAAGATGATAAACTCTTTCATAATTTTGAGATGTTTCATTAAGTTTTTTCTGCGCTAAATTCATAAATATAATGGAGCTATCAATGATGCGACAAATGCAACGCACAGTATAAGATCGATTCATAATATTTTCTTTTTGATTAAACTAGAAAAATTTACTGTAGCTATAAATAAATATATCTTTATATAAAAATTTAGTAGTCATTGCGGGCAACGAAAGTTATTTCAGTTTCGGGTTATTAACCGAAAATGAAAAACAAACTTTAATTGAATATAATATGAATTCTTTTGCTGTATTTTCGCTTTTATATGAGAAAACGGCGTTTTCTTTTACTCGGCATTTTTCAAGAGAATTTTTTTCATAAAAAGATACTGATAGCTTTTTTATTAATATACGCTTTCTAATAAGGATTATTACATCTTGATTTTGGAAGTTTACAAAAACTCGATTTCATTATTCTTTATATATTTTCTAAAATCGATGATGTTTGGGCAAAATAATAAAACATTTACACTTCTTTTCAACGCTCAATCTTGTCTTAAATAGAATAATGGGTTTTATAATAAAATTATTTTTATCAATGTTACTCTAAAAAACAATTTCATTGCACTCTATGTTTAAGTGCAAGATAAAATATTTTGTAGATTCCACAAAAGAATAAATCCGAGTAAGATTCGGCAAAAATACCAAATACAAAGACTAGCCTTTTAATTTAAAATTCAATTTTGCATTATTTTCATCCACAAAACTAGAGAACACTTTAAAAAACGTGAAACTTTTTTCGATTTGTACATAAAAATTAATCCATTGATTTAAATTTCCATTCAACAAAATAATTTTATTTTTCACTTTAAATACACTTCTCCGTAATCTATTTTGATTCAATAAACTCACGTATTTTGCATTTGATGAAAGCTACCAAAAGAGTTAATTAAATTTATGCTAATATATTTAATTAAAACCATAAGATTTTTAAATATTGGATATCATTGATATTTTCCTTATGAATGAATGCAGTAAAAAATAATTTTAATTTATTTTCGATCTCTCGGAAAACTTAACGTAAATATTGAAATATTATTGATTTATAAATTAAATATAAACTAGAATAAATACAATTTTTTCATAAATCCATTGTATTCATGTGGAAGACAAATAATAATATTTCTTTAAGAAAATGCGTGTGTGATATGAATAAATATCAGGAAATTGTTGTTAGAAAAATGTATACAATAAAACTGCGAAAAAGCTTTCTTTTAAACGGAAAAGTCAACATATTTGTTATCCTTTTTTAAAGTTTAGTGTTCTCTTTTTTTTGCTATTATTTTCTCTTCACTGCCATATTTCCAAAAGTCACATGAAGAATATTATGCTATATTAAAATTCTTTAGAAACGTCTAGACTTACTAACGATTGCATGATTTTCTATAACTTAAAAAATATAATAACCTAAACCATTGTTTTTACTTTAAGCGTTGTCAAACTCGCATAAATTTGATGTCTAGAATATGATAATTGGGTGTAGTCATAACATTACATATATTTTGTTGGAAGAAAACAAAATCATCATTTAAGCTTAGCGCAACACAACTTGACATATTTTTTTGGCGACAGAAAAATTAATAACTCGCGCAGAAAAGAAACGAAGACTTTAGCTAAATCATTCTTAAAACGAACAGTTTGAGTGATGTCAAACGCTGCGGCGCAATGATAAGAATATTATTTATATGCTTAACAAGCATAATGCTAACATAATACGCGTGTAACAACAATCATTCGGAAAGTTAAGTATTTTTCGTTAACGTTTAATAATATATCGTAAGTAGAATATTGCATAATAAAAGTTTCCCTAAAAAATATTTTAAATTAAAAAAAGAACACAACATTTTTCTAACTCTATGTAATCCCAAATATTTTTCTTCGTTTAACTGATATAACTGCTATAAAAGATCTAATTCAGTAGTTTAGAAATGTTTTTTAATATTCTAGTCAAATAAATCCTACTTTAATAAGCTTATTCATTTTAAAGTTATAGTTTATGTATTTGAAAGTTAATGCGCAGAATAAAAAACAATATTATTAGAAACGCAAAAAACCAAACATTATTATAAGCGAAATTTTATTCTGATACTGGATTATATATGAATATAATTGCGATTTCAATGCTATTCCATAAAATAAATCTGCAATAATGGACAAACGCACTCAAGCGAATGTTTTGGCTAATAAGCATTATAGTTGTCGTCAAACATTTTTTTTCACTCTATGGATAGTTTGCTTTTTATGTACTTATGTATAAGCGAATTCAATGCGAATTGGGACCATAGAAATGTTTTCTTAATAAATAAACTCTTAATTTAATCATTGTCACAGAAAAGGAAATCTTCCGTAATAAGATGTAGTTATAAATATCGACACCATTAATATTTATTTCAATGAGAAAAGAACAACAATTTTTATTAAATATAGACTAAATAAGTTTTTTGGAAGTTTTACTGTAAGATTTAGACATTTGTTATTAAAAATATTAATTTAGCAAAATATAAGAATCCTTCTCTCCCTCTCCCCCCTCTCTCTTTCTATGTGGCAAGTGTAGAGCTAGGCGGAGATGGGCGCTGGAAGATGCGGGGGAATAGGGGCGGGTGAGGAATAATATTAGATGAAGACTTAGCTGATGGATGCGGGTGGAGAATATTGGTTTGTTCTATAGAATACGGGGAGAACATTGTATTAATTTTCGCGGGATTCTAGTTTTTTTAATTCAAATAAAGTTTTGCTAAAACTTTCTAAAATTCAAACATTTAGGTATATACTATAATATTGAAAATATATTAAAATTTATGATTGTATCACATTCATAAAATATTAAAACTTTGAAGTTAATTTTATTGGTTTTAAAAAAAAACTTGGAAACACTTAAATAATTAATTTAAAACAGTAAAAATAACAAAAAATATACCTCTTAAGATAGACCTCTTAAATTAATAATTAAAGTGTTTCCATGTTTTTAAGACAATAAAATTAAATTCAAGTTTTAATATTTTATGATTGTATCACAATCATAAATTTTAATATATTTTTTAATATTAAAAACCTATTTTTTAGAAAGCTTGAAAGTTTGAACTTTAGAAAGCTTTACCTAAAAAATGAAACAAAAAAAAGAAAAAATATATCTCTTATGATAAACCAGAAACACATGTTTAATAATAACTGCAACTCCATTAAACTTTATTCTTTAAATATAAATGGCTTACTTTTTCAGGTACTTACTTACATTATTTAAAAATATCCATTTCATTCTGTAGTAAACTTAAAATATTACTGGGCGTTCTAGTATTCTAGTGTAAACTCGATACATTCAAAAGTTTATACTTTTCTATATGCTTCAGATATTATCTTTACTGATGGCCGAAAGCTCAAGCTCAGGCAAGCTAGTTTAAGCCAGCTCAAGCTCAAGATAAAGCTCAAAAAAGAGATTTAGTGTAATTCTAAATCTATAAGCTCAGCATTTTTTGAGTTTAAACTTGTTAGCTCAAGCTCAAGCTTAATTCAACGAGCTTATGGAAATGTTTCAAATTTTATGTAAGCTTTGCATACATCAATAAAATATTGTTTCTTTTGAAAAATAATAATAAACATAATCTTAATTGCAAGATTTTGAGTTAATGTAAGCGATATTTTACTAGTAGTTATGACTTAAAAATTGGAATATGTAAATATAAAACTTATATTAATAGTGAAATTCAAATCATTTTTGTAAGATATAAGCTCACAGTTAAGCTCAAGCCAATTCGTTAATTAGTAAGCTCAAGCTCATGCGAACATTTTAATTTTGAAGCTCAGCTCAATTTTTTTCAGTTGTGATCCTAAGCTCTTCCAGTTCAAGCTCAAGCTCAGGAAAATTTCGTTTTCTACCATCATCAATTATCTTACTCTTATGCAATCTATTTGGGATGAATTCCTGTTTAAAATTGGAAGATCTTATACTGATCTTCCAATCTGGATAATTTTTTATGAAAAAAGAATACATTTATGTAATTTGTAATATAGATTTTTATTCAAGGTTTCTACTTTAAAAAAATTAGACTTAATTTTAATAATATTGCGAAAAATGTTATAACAACAGAGCGAAAGATTAAGTTAAAAATCTATCGATGTATAATAATTTTATGAAACTAGAAAGATCTACTTAAAATAATTGAATTTTTTGAGATGAAAATCAAATTTTCAAATCAATATTATATATATCCGTATATCCAAGGATAGAATTTTTTTGCTTTTTTTGAAGCATCACTGTTTTCAAATTGGAAAACATGTTAGAAATTTATTTTTAATATATTTCGCTTTTTAAAAAACTGTAGTAAATTTTCAGCACGTAAACAATAACATAAAAAAATGTTTGTCGTGGAACAACACTGTTTACACTGAACTACAAGTTACCTTAAATGTTTCGCGTGTTTATTTGAACAAGTTTTTCAGTTTAGGAATTAATGTTTTTGAGAGAATATCTAAAACTAAATTATTTTGTTTTCAAATAAAATAAACCAAATATAAGTATATCAAAAATGTATCATTGTTAAAATGATTTAGATTGTCAAATTTGACATAATATCCACATATATAATTTTTTATTTATTAATTTTGTAATTTGGCGCAAATCTTTTGAGCACTGAAAATAATTACAAGTAAACATATTGTTTCAGGTGGTAATCTATTGTTGCTAAATTTCTCAACCACTTCATAAAAATCAGTGTTTCAAAGTTGAAAAAACAATAAACAATTCTCTTATGTTTTTCCGCTCTTCGAGTGTTTACAACTGACGGATTCACTTTAAGAACACAATGTAAATGATGCTATTTCCACAATAAATTTTCTTTAGAAGTTACATCTGCTATTGCAATAATTGATTGTTAATAATTATTTACAAATCGAAAAATAAACCATTTTTAGATTCGTTTATGTAAAATTAAATTTATTAAATTATTTAATCTAGCATTTCCTAAACACCATTTTATGTGACATTATATATATGTTGTACGTATATTTAATTATACTGTAGAGTAGACCTGGAAAAATTATCTGGACGGGACAGGACAGGATCGGGATTCAGAAAATTTTTACGGGATTTATCGGGACGGGATTGTACCAAATAAATATTGGGACAGGACGGGATAGTAAAATTCGCTGACTTAGTCCCGAAAATCTATAAATGATAAACATTTTTTGTATTAACAAATTTAAATAAAATTTTATTTTTTTCCAATTTTAAGCCATCATTTCAGTGAAATGACTTTTATTGTATCTTAAATAGAAGTATTGAGTTTTTATTAACGAAAATTCAATAAAACTTTTTATTCGATTAACGAACATCTTTATATTAATAAAAATAAATTAACATCGGGATACGACGAGACGGGACTAAATTTTTCCTGAAACAGGACGGGACAGGACAGGACTACTACTTAAATTTAATGGGACAGGACGGGACATGCAAATTTAAAGTTTTTCCACCTCTACTGTAGAGTATTTTTAGTAAAGAAAACTATAGGTGTAATTAAACAATCATAATAAATTATCTGCAATAATAATGTAATTTTTTAAATGTTTTAAGTGTTATATATTTTCATGCAGATATAGTTATATAATAAATCATTGCTTCCCGAAAAAACATTGCACTATAAATCGAACACTAATAGCGCATTAAAATAAATTATAAAATATAAGTCAGGAAACCCTGTGATACTTAAAAAAATTAGACATTAAATCGCGGATGAAGCGCGTTAAAAAATATTGTTAAATCACTAAATATATAACTTTTTTGTTATCCATTACACTTAAACGCATCATTTCCTTTACGATTAAACGCATCTTAAGTAGAATATTCAACCGCGCGAAGTTTTGCATAAAACCGAACGGGCGAATCGAGTTACGTTACTCGTTTGCATTTTTATGTTTATTCAATGTCAAAAACTAAATATTTTGTTTGAAATATATTTCCTCAAAAAAATAAGTTCCATATACAGTGCAACCATTAAGTAACTGAGTCTATGGGCTTCATTTTAATTGGTTTATTTGAAAAAACTCATATTACAAGTAAATATACTTATATAAGCACGAAAATAATTCGAGCTCTTTTCGTTTAAAATAAAATGTGTTATGTGACTATTTGTTAAGTTTGCCTTTTTAGGCATAAAATTTTAATTGACCATAACTTTGCGTTTCAGTTTCAATGTTACATTTCTGTGATTTTCTGTATGTTAAATACCAAGATTTTTACTCTTTCAATTAGCTCTATGGCCTCCCATAGACAGTGCAGTTACTTAATGATCGCACTGTTCATTTTTTACTTTTAAACTCAAAAACGTATGCAAACATTTACTATATGAGTCAATTTCAAACTGAGAATTTAAGTAAATTTTAACAACTATGTGATAGTAATTTCAAACATAACATTTGGACGTTTTCTCGCATTAATTATGCTTTGTTTTGAGCAAAATTCCTTTTATAAATTATTTTACCTGAAGTAATTAATTATTTTATTAAATTATAAGTTTAAAAGGAAGATTAAACAATTTAACATTATGCAAAAATGATCTCACTTACCATAAGCAAGATTTAAAATTTCTAATAAAAAATTATTTTTATATTAAAATACATGGATATTGATTATTAATTCTAGCAATATAAGTTATTTTATTAGTCCACATTTTAAACAATAAGACAGCAATGTGGCTATTTTAGAGAACTGAAAAGTACTAAATTTATAATTTATCGAAAATTTCTTACTCTTAATTAAAAAAATTGTTAAAAATAATTATAAAAGCTTTAATCATATTTGATCGCATAACAATGTGAACATATGTGGTGGACATCCAGTTTCGCAGCAAAGGATAGCCAAATCGTGAGCTTCGCTAGATTCTAGCGTAAAACCAAATTATTGGTCAAATAAATAGTATGGTAAAACAGTATTAAGAAGGAACATACTTATTATCCTAAGAAAGCCACGATAGTATTGCGAAAAGTAAGGCGATACCCCGTGCTTGTTTCGCTTAAAGAACGCACACGCCCTGTGGACTACCGATTGAAGTTCCCTACTATCACAGACAGTAATCTTAATTTCGCCATTCGTTTCGCTCAGTAGTAATAATAGCCAAATAATTAGTATGAATAAATTCGCACGGATGCACATCATTTTAATTTAATATTGTTTTACTTGTAAATAAATTTATTAAAATTTGGTTTTCGTTTTTCACTTTAATATTAAACTTATGAAATGAAAATCGATATGACTGAACAACAAAGAGAATTAAATTTAATACAATATATATAAGAGAATTCGCTGTTTTCTGATTGAAAATAGAAAACTAAGATCAGTGTACTATTCAGTTCACCTTTGAAAACAATAATGTAACACTTTCTCACTAGAGTTTAAATTTTATATAAATACCGATTAGTGGTTTGCAACATCAAACCTTGAATATTAGACTAATTAATCTTATGTTAATAATACAATGATAATTTTTTATTTAATGAAAATGCTATCGTTGGAAAGTTTATGACCAGTTACGTAATCGCGTACTAACATTCAAAGATAAATTTTTTAAAACTATAATCACCTATTGAATAATTAACCGTTATATTCATTGGACGTACGAAACTATTCATCATCTTTTACGATGATGGCACACACCTTTAATTAATTTTTAGCTGTAAATATGGTTAATGACCTTTAAGACTATTACATGCTAAAATTATTAGTGTTTACAAAAAAAAATTCTGCATATGCCACTGACCTTAAGGCTAGTAGCAGTACTGTTACTTTAAGTTTTTATATTAATAATTAATTAATGCTTTATGAAGTTTTCAAGTTTTTGATAGAAGTGATTAATTACTTTTTTGTAAACTATATATGGTTATGAAGTAATAGATATGAATATATGCGAGCATAGAGTTACACTGTGCTTTAGCTCATTAGTTCTATTAACGAATACATTGTGCGCTCAAGCTTTAAGCTCGAATTTAAGTTTATAAACTAAGATTAACTCATAATTCAAATTAAAGTCAATAATTCAGTTAAAAAGTTTCATAAGTATAACCAATAAGTTTAATCAATAAAACAAATAATATTTGAACACCAAATATAATATTCTAAATAAAGTAATAAAAGAAAATACGCTCTTTTATAATGGATTTATTAATAAATTATTAATATGAACCTAGAGTGGCATTGATCTTATGCACAATATATTTTTATATAATATATAGCATATAATCTTATGTAAGTAAGTAAAAGTCCATTCCAATCAATAAGAATAACAGAAAGAATATTCTATAAAATCGTGAGCAATGAGTAGTGATCGAATATTATTTTAGTTTATGAATAGCTTTATCCATTTCTTTACATTATCAACAAATATATAATTTAGGAAATCAAAAGTTTATAGGTATTGATAACATTTTATTAAAACATTTTTGTTTTCTTTAATTTAGTATAATTTAAAATATAATTTAAATTCATTTCTTCTGAATTACTAAATTAGTATTTAACTTTGTTTTATCTGGATTTAATTAAAAATTAATGAATTAACTTCATAAGAATTAAGTTTAGCAATTAATATAAATAAAACTGTTAAGAGAATAATCTCGAAGTACGGTAAAAGCAAATAAAGTGATATTAATATTAATACGCTTATGCTAATTCGGTAATTTTAATTATCTCATTATCGTTATACGCAAACTAAAATAATTATGGCACTCACTGGTGAAAAAATGAGGAAAGTCAGCACGAACTTTAGCATTTGATTTTTCTCGCATACACATATTAAGCAAATACATTTCGCAATTCCGTAATAGAGTCATCCATTCTTTTGTTTAATCAAGAGTCGATGAAAAAACAAACGACCGGTTGTGTCCATTTTTATCCATTCTATCAGTGCTTCGTTAAATGAATATCAATGAAGATGAGGAATTGGCTCGTACTATACAATCTATTAAATCACAATAAATATGTGGCAATTTGCTTCTCAAAGTTTTTATTTTTAACTTTCTACTCGAAAACTAAAAGATTAGTTTCACAAAAATAAATGTTCTGCCATTTAAACCTTTTATTAATCCTAAATCCAAATCTTAAAGTGTTTATTACGTGATTTTTCTTTGCGGCAATAATAATTTTTTTTGTGGACGAAATGGAAAAATAGCTTATTTTTCTTCTTTATCAAAGAAAACGAATTACTAAATCTTATTATAAATGGTAGACATACTGTGTTTGGGTTGTGTTTCAGTTTAACAACATTAATTTATCTTTCTCTAATGATATTTGTCATCTTTTTTCTTTTAATATTGTCATCTTATCTAAAACTTAATTGCTTGAAATATATTTGAAAGAAACAAATTTATCATATTTTAGTCCGTTACAGATATATATATATTACCTGTAATAGTTAAAATCTTGATCCAATCTGTTTCTATAATTGTAAAAATCAATAAACTGATTCATTTTTAGAATTTTTCGTCATCTTTAAGAGCTAAATAATTCTAACTAATTTTTTCTTGTAACTAAACACCAATATAAATCATTGTAAAATTAATGCTATAGGTTTGGCCAACTTTTATCAACATAATAATAAAAATTTGTTTTGAAAGAAAAAAATTGTTTCTTCATAAATAGCAAAGAAAAATTGATCAAAAAAGAGAGAAATTGATTTTCTCAATTCGACCGCAAAGCTGAGATTAATATCGGTACAATTTTTTTGTCGCCTAAACTGAAAACGCTTAATTTTTATGTTTTTTGTGTCCTAGAGCTAAGTGCAGTTTTAAACTTGACAGTGATATGAGAAATACATGGCGCAAACTTTGCTAAATTTGTAGTTTTAGAGTCTACTACGTAGTAGCACAATAATCTAAATGGTTTTTTCAATTTAATAAACATTTACTTGAATACATTACAGGCTTATTATTTGTTGGATATATTAGTTTAATTATCTAGAAAAAAAATCAAAGCTAATAACATAAATTATGAGATGAAATTTTAGAGTTAATTATCGGCAGAAGAATTATTATTATTATGGCACGCAAATTTTATTTTTACAGCATTAACTAGATTAAATGATTGCGTATATCTAGTATATCAGTACTTTTTATGGCTATTAATTGCCATAAATGTGGACAATTCAAGGCATTATAAAAATGTAGTCAATTAAAACACTTATTTTGTGGTTATATAAAAATAATTTTTAATATAATGATGATATATTTAACTTTATGGACCTGTTTTAAATAGTATTAAATTAGAGATAAAAATTTAGGCTGAACCTGGGGCTAAAGGGTAAGCTCTAAACTGACATTTTAGGAGTACTGGTAGGCTGCAGGCTTAGGCTACAAAAAATTCTATAGGCTTAGGTTTAGGCTTGTAATATAAAGAAAAACTTAAAATTTATTATTTGTTAATACAAATAAAGTAAGAATTATCATTTTATAAAATACCCCATTTAACTACTCATGGTTAGCACCACATAATTGAAAAATTGAAAGTTTGAATAAATCTTGTAAAAATGTAAGTATTTTTTTATTAACTTTAATAACATTTTTGAAGTATGTCATTTTCTAAGAGCCTAGAGGTTAGGCTGCTTAATTTTGTTTTTGGCTGTACACTTAGGCTTATTTAAACATGTAGGTTCTTAGGCTGTATGCTGAAGCCTAAGCTTACGGTTAGGCCGCATAAATATCTCATCTTTTCATTAAATTAGGAAAAATCAATATGAAAAATAAAATATAATAATACTATAGTAAATACTGTGTTATTTATTTCTATTTTTATAGCAAATATTAAGTTCATTAAAGCTGAATAAAAAACAAGAAGCTGTTTGATACATAGTGTACGAAATTGTTTCAAATAACAGAAAACAAACAAAAATTGAAATACTAATTAGTTTTATCACAAAAGTTTTGCAACAAATTTTAAATTTAAAAAACAAAAAACGGAAACAAAAATAAAATTAATTGATAAGTTTAAACTGGAAATTAAATGGTTTAGAAAAAAAACAAACTTAAAGTATATTAATTGATAGCATTAAATGCTATTCTACTCCTCAGTATTTTTAGTCTATTGTCAGACATTTCTATACACAACGCAAAAGAGATTCAGTTTACTGACGCAGTAATTATTGTACGCATTGTATTAGTTTGCGTATTTTATGCTTAAATAAGCAGAGGCCACTTTAAAAAGCTTGAATTTTTTGTTTTGTTTTTTAAACTAATTTACTGAAACATTAAAAGCGCGCGTTACAAAAAACACAACTAATCGGCAGAGAGAAAAGTCAGACAACATTTTCCGCTAATTTAATCTTAAATCAAGTAACGCATAAAAACGAAAGTCTGAGTTTTTTTTTGTTATAGTATTTTCTACTGTAAAATAAAGAACTAATTTTAAGTCGATGGAGGATTGAAAGGATTTAATTTTATCAAATCTGATTCGTTTAACTGATACGATGGGAATATAGTTACGAAACGCACGTTAAAATACCTTTTATATTCGATTATTTTATATACACAAGATTTATGCTTATCTTTTATAAATAATGAACCAACTGAGTAACTGATGTGGAAATCTAATGTATGGCATGAAAAACAAAATAAATGAAAACAAAACAAAAGTGAGAGAAGGCATTGTCTATTCGCTTAATATTAATATAATGTTTAAAGTTTAAAGGCATCAGACACATAACACACACACGTACAGTGGAAACTAATTTCTAACTTCAACACGAAAGCGAATTTTTTTGTTCATTGGTTTGAGAAAAAAGTTCGCTCGCTATCCCTGAGGAAGAAGTATTTTTCTTCTTTTCTATGATAGCTTTTCTCATAACTTATTTAAAAGTTTTTTCTTTCGCTCGCTTTTTGTTTTATTCAAATAAATTGTTGGGCGAAACAGCGGCTGCGGCGAGAAAATAATAAGATGAAAAAATTATTTTAATAAAAATAGATAATAAATCCTATTTATATTAATGATTTTGTTTTGTTAGAGAAAGAAAATGGTTTTTCTAAAAGAAAAAATAATTATTTTTCTAATCGCATAGAAAAAAACACTAAAACAAAAAAATTTTCCACAAAAAAATATCCATTAATCTTGTTTTTTTTCATAAAATAGAGACAGAAGGAAGAAAAAAAATATAAATAAAATTTCGCTTATATTTTTCATTTGTACGCATTAGACACTAATGATAAAAACGTAATTTTACCATTAGCTTTGTTAAAAATAATTGGTATATATATGTAGTTTGATCACAATCAATCACAATGAACTTTTTTTCGAAGATCGCAGCGCAAATACGCGCACAACCAATAACTACATAATCAAAAAGAAAAAGCAATTCATTACCTCTTAAATTAGCGATTCTTCCCTGTTTGGCGATCACAATAGCAATCTTGCCATAAATAAAGCACGCGAGTGACAACGGAATCACGTATTGCGTTAGAAAGCATTCAATGGTTAATAGCAGAGCGATGTTTATATTCCATTGTGGATATACCACGCGACAGCGAATTAGCGGCTTATACGTAAAGACTTTTAGCGTTTTGTTGAATATCGACAGCGGAATCGCCATCAACGCCGATAGAGTCCACGTGGCGATAATCGTGGCCCACAATGATCTCTTCGAGCACGACGTTATTGTAGTGGATGTTACGCTTCGCCATCGGTGTATCGCAATTACAGCCATCGTGAAACTTGATACGTAAACAGCCATTACTTGCACAAACGGTACCAGAAAGCATAGCAATTGCCCGAAAGGCCATTCTTCCATTAAAAGCCGCGCCACGTTAAACGGTATGTTAAATACTGTGACCAGAAGATCCGATGCGGCCAATGACGCGATTAGTGAGTTAGTTGTCGTGCGATTTTCGAGCGATACCTTGCAGACTAATACGTTTCCCAAGAACGAGACGAAAACTATTAGACTGTACGCCGCTATTGTTAAACAGTTTGTTAGCAATACGTCGGTGGAAGTTTTGTCCGGCTTGTAGTCTAATAGTTTGATTATTTCCTCGAAAGTCAATGTAATGTTACCGAACGAGTAGTTTCCGGCCTCAAGTTCTTTCATATTTTAGCTTTTACCTTAGTTATAAAGCTAGTGACACTTATTTTAAATTTTTTTTTCTAATATTAAAACAACTAGAATCAATTAAACAATTGATAAATTAATTGATTGAAACAAACAAACTTTTAATGACAAACCAAATTAAGTTTCGTTTTTTCTTTTAAAGAGAGCAGTGATTTAAGTTTTACTTTTGGTGTTTAACTAGAAGAGAAAAAGTTTGCTTCAAGCATAGAGTAAATCAAGAGTAGTGTGTGAAGACGTGTTGGAAATCGTTTACTGGAGTCGCTAATATGGTTGGGTTAATATAAATGCTGTGTGCGCTTCTCAACTCAACTCATACATGCACACAACTCACACCATTGCGAACAGATCGCGATTGATTGAAACAGCACTAAACGCATCTCAGATGCTGTGCTGTACCGTTATGTGTGTATCAGTATATAGTATAATATAGCGAAGCGTTCATTATTAACAGCGGCGGAACTACTGTTTGCGTGGAAAGAGTAAAACAACAATTTTTTTTGATAAATGAGAGTAGATTTGCATTAGATTTTAATTTGAAATGGAAATGGATTTTAACTGTTTTTTTTTCGTTAAGCGAATTTATATTGATTTTTTTTGCATTGGCCTTTCTTTGGCTCTAATTCTATATCGCTAACTGCATATCCTTTATGGCTTTTTTAATGCCTATTGTTATTGATCCGCCACTGTTTTTTCTGTAGTTAAAGATGCGCAAAACCAAAATTCAAATACCGGCATAACAATAACAATACATTCTACTTACGAGAAAATTTTATTACTATTTTTTACTGTTACATTTTTTTTGCTGCGTTTGCAAGCTTGCGTTGATGAATTCTTTTTTCTTTTTTCGCTATATTTATCGATATAATCTAAAAGCATTGTTTGGATAACAGCGTATCTATAGTAAAAATTGTTGAAAAATCATTAATAAATTGAATATAATAGAAAGAATTGATTTTTATTACTAAAAAGCCATTTTTTCACATTTTTCCACAAAATCGCACACATAATTTTCGGCTACTATTTTCAGCAACTATTAATAGTTCTGTCATTTCGTGTAGACTTTTTAGCTCACTTTTTAAATAAAGTAGAGCTTATGCTTTCGACATTGTCCGTGTGTCCGTCTGTGTGTCCGCAGTCTTATGTCTATAAAGGGATTTCTCCTATTTCTTATATTAATTAAGGGATTTGTCATTTTGCAATCTTGACTCAAAAACTAATATATTTGTGACATAAGATTGCAAATACCTATTAAAAGTGAGCTCTCTATGAATGTGTCGTTCTTGTTTTTAATAAAAATTGAAATAATTACGTATGATAAGTAAAAGTGGAAACGTCGTAAAAAGTTGAAATCCCATTCTGATGCAATTATTTTAGCTTAAAAATGGCATTTTGCTAATTAACCATCAAAAAATGTACAGTGAAATTTCTGTGTTGATTAGTGATTAAAATTTAAAGCTCAAATTTTTTAAAGCTGGGAGTTTTTAATACCCACTCTATAATAAGATAAAAATCGTAAAAGCTTGTGCTTTAGATGTGCTAAATATAAAAACATTCGAAACTTATGTAAAAAAATTATAAAATAGATAATTATAGATAAATCTGCGTTTTGTTTTCTAATGAAGCATTTATAGGTAAATTTAATGAAAACATTCCACAATCTTTTGCTGCACTTTATTTTACCCGATTGGGAGATAAAAAATATATGTAAGTGCCTATACTTTTTGAATTTCGCAGTTAAGTTTATTGAACGCATCTTATAATTGGTGATTTAAAACACCTTTAAGTAATTGATACACGAATACATGTGATCGAGAAGTGAGAGCAGATTAATTAAATAACTGTCTCTACATTTCAATGTGATGCCATAAATAGATTTCGCTGACAAAATACTGTGTACTGAGTGCAACAGATTCTCGATAATTATGTGAAAAGTTAAACTTTTAATTAATTATAGGTTCATATTTACACATCATTTGTGTATTGTTTAATACTGAATGAGAGCAGAAAAAAGTTAATAAGGAGTGGAAACTGAATGCTGAATTATTTTGCTCATTATCTCGAATTTGCTGAAATAAAATTACATATTAACTTGAAATGCACAGGGGTTTATTTAATTTAAATAAAAAAATCCAAACAACGAATTATTAATTAAATATACAACATTTAGTAGAGATTGTTTTAAAAAGTTGGTGAAATATGTCAAATATTTTTTCCTAACATCATCTGATGGATCACTTTATCTCAATTGAACAGAAGTCAATTGAGTACGTTTTTCCTCTCATTTCCTTAAGAATAGGATGAATCAAAATCTCTTACGATGATAAGACATTCGCGCCAAAAAAAACTTAACAGTTAGTTTTTTACTCACACGTCAATGAATCAAAAACTTATCTTTTCTATTCTCCTCAAAAGTTTTATTCTAAAGAATTTGTGACATATTAGTTTAAAAATTGCATAACGTTTTACGAGTTAGCTGTTGCGATGCATTATTGCATACTTTTAGAAAAATCTTTATCGCATGACTATATATCATTCAAATGTTTGACAGACAGAATAAAGATAAAAAATAAGCGCATAGAATAAGCTTCTTTTGCGTTGGATAACCATAAAATTACTTTTTAAAACCTTTCTCTCAATAGATAACTTAAGTTATTTTGATAATTGTTATTTTAATTTAAAATATACCCACAATTTAAGCGATAAAATAAATAGCCTTTTTTAAGTTTGCTAAATATATTCGAGAGACCAACAAGAAAAACAGTTTCCTTTATCTAGCAGAGTAATGTCAGAAAAGATTTTAAAGTCAACATGTTTTATGACAAAAATGTTTTAGAAAAGTCTGTCAAATATGATTACAATTACTCATTATTTTCCCATTTTTTAATTTAATTTGTCAATAAATTTTTTGGATATACCCACAGAGCATCTCTGTGTTCATATAATGGCTGTAAAAGAAAAACTTCACTAAATAATTTTTTTTAGATCGCTTTGAATAGACAAAGTAGAGCTTATAGATTTGAGTATGTCCGTCCATCCATCCTCCTGTCCGCAGTCTTAGGTTAATTAAGGGATTTCTCAGAATTCTTAAAAAGATTTGTCTTAAAAAGATTTGCCATTTTGCTGTCTTGGCTTACGAGTTAGAAACTTATACATTTGTGATATAAGTATGCATTAACATAAGAAAAAGTGAGCTCTATATTAGACTATGAAACGGGCCCCCGATTTTTCGGGCCCCCGCGGCCCTCGACGTTTTCTGTCGGGTTTTGTCGGGCTCGGGCCATAAGTTAGAAAAATGCATCGGGCCGGGCTTTTGTACCAAAAAAATAAAAGCCCGAAAATTTTAATTTTGGCAAAATTATTAAAGTAAACATTATTAAAATATATAAAAACTTAAAAAAATAATTGAATTTCATTAAAACTAATCATTTTTTACAAATAAGCATAAATTAAATATAATTATATCCGAA
>JAQIXJ010000796.1:0-27200 GCA_034700185.1 Phthiracarus laevigatus | reverse complement strand
TGAAATCAAAAACAAATCACTTTATCATCGTTTATAAGTGGCATATTCCACTTTAAGTTTTGACATTTTTGCCGAATCTATGACGACATGATTTTGAGACATTTTTGAGTTTATGAATCAATATTTTTAAAGGATACAGCGGCATATGCCACTTTAATATTAATAAAATTTTGCCATTTTAGCCTAGTTTTCTTATTTCGGTCAGTTTTTATGTAGTTTTTTAATATTTAAAGTCTATAATTCAATAATTTACAGAAAAATCAAACATATGCCACTTTTGTTATTATTCAAATTTTATTATGTCAGGCTAATTATTCCCAATTTGGCTAGTTTTTCTGTAATTTTTAGCCAATTTGTGTAAGAAAATCACAATTTTTATGTCAAAACCGGCATATGCCATTCAATATTTATTCTTAATTTTGGCTATTTTTATCAGATTCTTGCATATTTCGACATAATTTTGTCCATTTTCACCCCTTAAAAGCCAATTTTGAACATACTTTTTGCATATTTGACTGTTTATTTTGTCCTTTTTGACTTATAAATTCCTTTTACTAGCATAAGGAGTTGGTGAAAATCCCTTTATTAAAGTAAGAAGTTTGTAAAGTTCTTTTATTAGAGTAAAAATCAAAATCCTTTAATAAGCATAAGAAATTGGCAAAATCCCTTTATTAGTGTAAAGATTAAAATACCTTTATTAAAGTAAGAGTGTGCACAGACGGACGCACGTACGTACAGACATAGTCAAATCCATATATCTGATAAATTTGCAAAATCAGATAAAAAATTTAATAAATCTCTTAAAGTTTTTGATTCAAAATGTAAATTGTATATATTAGTTTTAAAACGATTTGTTTTGACTAAATATGTTTATAAACCTAAACTGTTAATGTTTTTTATGCTCAAATGTAAACTTTCTTAATACTATTATAACAAATAATCACTTAACATGTAGAATCTGTTTATAGCCAGTGTCTTAATTATTAATAAAAGAAATTCTGTTTAAGTCGTAAAAGATATTTTATTTAAAATAATTCGTTAGAGAGTTATTTAAATTGATTAGTTAGAGAATCATAATTTAGAGAATTGTTCGTTAGAGAACTGTTTAATTAACTAGTTAGCGAATAACTTAATTAGTTAAAGTTTTATTAAAATTTTCAAATGGTTTTTATATTTGCTATTTTCATGTCATTTCAATTTTTGTTGACTTCGATCATCGATATTGCTATTCATCTAATTTGTCTCGAAGTACTCCTGTGGATAGATATCGGTAACCCTTAAGTTGTGTTGACTGTATTATTAGCCGCAGTTTACGCACAGCAAGTTTCACTGGTAGAACTCAGAGAATCGCAGCGTTATTATTTTGGGACACATATCGTGAATAGTGAGCAAAACAATACATCAACCAAACCACCAATCAAATCGACTCTTGAGCAGAAATTGCAGAAACAAAAAATAGATTTTCCCCATTTATTTGGTGAGTTAACGTTCACAAATTTTTGGTGTCTAAGCTCTTATAAACAATTAAAATCATTCAGTAAAATGGCGTCTATTGAGCACAAACTAAAACAAATGCATTATAAATTATGCTGTCGACGAAATAACATTAAAAATATTGTTACAGGGACCATTTGGCGCGTTTTATAACGTGTTTATGTATGGTTTGCGAGACATGTGTCGTTTTTATTAATAGGATGATATGATTTTAACCATATTTGTATCATTCTTGGCAAGTTTTGAACAGTTTTTAGTTTTTGACATAGTTTTACTCTCTATTTACCTCTAAAAAGCTAATTTATGTCTAATTTTGAAAATCATTTATTCAATTTTATTTTTTTAATGCATTATTTACTTATTTATAGCTACCTATTGAAAAGTATACATGCACGTATGTCAAATGTATAGTTTATTTTGTACAACTGAGCTAAAAATATATAAGAAAACACTATTTTAACTTTCAAATAAAAATTTTTATTTAATACAAGAAATACATTTATAAAAGATTTAATAATTATACAAATCTCAAAAATTAACTTAAATGAAAAATTAAAAAACATCTAAGTAGTAATGCATAACTAGGAAAACGGTTTAAAGATTAGATTTTAGCTCACTTTGTAAAAGTCTGCTTTTGGATTTTACATGTCCGTCTGTAACTCTGTGACTCAGTAGACTTTTTTAGATCACAAAAATCAGGCAAATATGAACATAACTGAGTCAAAATGATCCAAAAACGGCTTAAATAGTGGCAATTTTTGCCATAATTTTGGTCAAAAATGACTTAAAATAGGGCGAAATTGGCTTTATTATGGGCCAACCAGTGCTTAAATTGGGTCTAAAACGACTGAAAATGGGATAATTTGGTCAAAACTGACACAAATTCGGTTCAAAAATGGTTATTATCGTGGCAAATATGAGTAAAATTTGTTGTCACGCGTATTATTAATTATAATTAAACACGTTATGACACGTGCCGAATTGTATCTAACGATCGGATGAAAACTTACGCATACGAATTATAGCATACAACATAGATTGGATAAATAATGTTATACGTTCACTGTGTTACAATAACTAAAAACTTGTTCGAATTTGTAGGACTGCTCATAAAACTGGTTTTCAGTGATTAAAAGTACATGCAGGTTTAGCTTTACTAATGTATTATTTATCCAATCTTTGTTTTATACTGAATTTCGTATGCATAAGTTTTCATCCGATAGGTATAACCCAATTTTGAAGTTACCTCGTCGACCGCTATACTAAGAATGAATAGAAAGAACTTTAACACACATTAAGTTCTTATTATAACAATGTTTTAAACCACATAAAAATATTTACCGAAACAATTATAAGTAAAAGTTTTTATATTTAAAAATAGAAATCAATACAGTGAAACACAAATGACTTTATTAATACGGCAATTGCTTTTATAAAAGTTCAGACATATGGTTTCATTTCACAAATGACTTTATAAAATAGGCAAATGAGTTTAAAACAAGAGTGCACTTTGTTTCATAGAGCACATATGCATCACTGTGTAACACTGGACATGCATTACTGTAAGACACAGACACTGTATGATTCTTGAATAGTGGACACAGTGTCTTACAGTGAAGTATGTCCAGTGTTATACAGTGTTACATGTGTGGCAAATTTCTGCCGCGTTTTATTTACTTTAGCTTGCTTTGTAAAGTCATTTGTGAAAAGAAACCAAATGGCTGCATTTTTATAAAAGCAATTGCCGTATTTATAGTCATTTGTGTTTCACTGTATTTTTGTATATTTTAATAATGTTTACTTTAATAATTTAACCAAAATTAAAATCGGGCTTTTTATTTTTTGGTACAAAAGCCCGGCCCGACACAGTTTTTCAACTTAAGGCCGAGCCCGACATTAATTGCCGGGAGCCCGCTGGGCCCGAAAAATCTGGAGCCCGTTTCATAGCAGGGATGTTAGGCGCCGTGCCACTTTTGCCTGTCTACAGCAAGCAACGGAAAAAGCGCAATTGCTTTAAATTTAGGCGTCTGTCTATAGTCTATTGAAAATGAATAGTAACAATGATTATGTAACTAATGTTGTAACTATAAAACGATTGCTCTTTCTCCGTTACTTGCTGTAGACAGGCAAAAGTGGCACGGCGCCTAACATCCCTGTTTCATAGTCTAGTTATATGCATTAAAAACACTTATATTGTATGATACAATATTTATTATAATTATCCCATCCTGCCACGAAAAATTAATGTTATGTAAAAAATGTTAAGCAAAACATATTATTTTATTATCAATTCTAAGTTGTAAGTCCTAATTAAACTGAGGGTTTGTTTAATTTTTTTCGTACGGCTTTATTAGTATCTTATGTATAATTATAGCAGCAATCAAGTTTTGCTTCAATGACGCTTCAGAGATAAGTATAATGTAGTGTTGTTTAATTTTAATTTTTCTTTTCTCTTACTTTTACTTTTGGGGTTTATTTTAGTTTTGATTTTTTTTTACTTTTGTTTTTGTTTTATTTTTAAATTTATTTGTATTTTACTTTCAATTAAAGCAAAAGCAAAAGTCAAAGTTTTTTATCTTTTACTTTATAAAAAAAGATACAACACTAGTAAACTGTATGTCGCAGCAGAACAGTTCTTTCAATGGCAACTTAATTTAACATGTGTTTTTGTGTGCGGAAGTAGTAGATAAGCAGCCTGTATGGGACTCCTGTCTAAAGACAGGAGTTCAGCCGAGGATGAAGAATACCTCGTGGTTTTACCACAAGAACCACGAGAACACACCACAAATTCCATGTAAGTAAAAATAGCAAAACTTAATGTAAAGTAATGCTACGGAATGTATTTAGCATAACGACTGCATTTTAGCACTGAAATTACTTTAATTAAAACTGTATATTAATGATTTGTAAATTACACGTGAATGATATAAAGTGTAATGACTAGGGCTTTGAAAATCGTTAATTATCGAATTCATTTATATGTCATGATTTCATTTGAAAACAATTTTCTATGATATGTAGAAACAAAATAATAAAAAATAAAGTAAACGAATTAAACAAATCAAACGATTTTAAAAATATCAAACGAATTTAAAAATTTTGAACGATTTTCATTTTTTATAACAATATTTGTGTAAATTATAAATTAAAGGGTAATACTAGGCTGAATAATTCTTTAAAATCCAAATCTGAATCTTTCACTCAAGAAGATGACTGTTTAATTGAAAAAAATGAGTTAAGAAAAATATTGTCTCTTAGTTTGGTGAAAAATCTTTTTCGAAATATAATGCATTATTTAGATACAATTGAAGAGCATTTAGTGAAATAGACATAATGAATGACATTAGTGATCATTAGATCTCATTTTTGTAACTAAAAATTAAAATTTTTTCAAACGATTTATCAAACGATTTTAAGCCGTTTTATTAAACGATTAGTAAACGATTTTGCACCCGTTTTTCTAACGATTTTCAAAGCCCTAATTATTATAGATTCGTTAATTTCGATTAAATTGTTGATAGCAAAATGTAAATAGCAAAATTATTGTTTTTGACTATAGTTTTCATATATTTATATACATGCTTTTTATTTCTTTTGCATATTAAAACATAAAAATAGGGTTTAGCCTACTTTTTTTTGACAAAAAAGTCAAACTTATGGAATTGATCATATCCTTCTATACGTCTATATGTTTTATAATAATAAAAGGATTTAACATTTTATTATCTTGAGAATTAAATTCAATATATATATATTACACAAAAGTAGGAGTTAACCAAAGAAAAAGTGAGCTGTTTGAATGTATAGTGAATTGTTTAAAATTAAAACAAAATATTTGATATATAATAATTCATATTTGCCTTTTTTTTGTTAAAAAATTATATATTTAAAAAAGAAGTTTGAGTCAAGATTCCTGTCTTTTATTATAAAACTCGAACTGAACCAGGATAAATAATACTTCATTTGACTCGGACCACTTAAATAAAACAGAACTCGTCAAAAGATTCAAGTTCGGGTTTGGATCTCAATTTAACATTTGGACGTCCATATGCTAAATCTTAAAATAGTAAATATTTCTTTGTAATCTTTTCACTGAATTTTAATGGTGAAAAAAGCGAGCACAAAAAAGTGTAATAAAATATATGCTTCAAGCTTAGAGTAATTGAATGGATGCAGAATCACAACAATGCCTAACAAATTTATAACGCATTATTAAAAAGAAAATGCTTGAATTTGACAATAGAAAAACGAAATAAAAAATAAATCTTTTTAGGAAAATATAAAAAATAACAAATAACGTATAATACGCTACAGAAAATCTGACAGCAGATAAGAGAAAAGAAAGCAAAAGCAGTTTGTTGCTATAAACTGATATTAAAAAAGATTTTCGACACTAATGATAATGATCATGATGTGGGACTTCCTGTAATTTAGTTGTGAGAGCGCCGTTATAGTCAAAAGAGTTATAATTTTCGGTAATAACCCATTGAGTTTGAGAGAGGCTGTTAACGCATCAGATGCGCACATTTGCATTAATAAATCATAACAGTTCTCTATTCAACGAAAAACTTATTCACAATTGAACTTTTTTTCCTTCTTTCATAATAATTATTATGGTGGAAATATGCAATGTTATAGCCGGCAATAGCAGAACAACGGCACATACAACTCCTCATAACTTTCATCGCACCATTCCATTCCTCTTCATAACCAATGAGACGTGCGATCATTTGGCATGTGCTCCATATGCCAGAGTATTCACTCATATTATCGTAGACTCACTTAACGCAGCGAAACAACAATAATAATAATAATAACGCCAAACACAAAGAACTTTCTTGCATAAAGACCTCAAATAATAAAGTTTCACGCAATTTTGACTTTTCGACATTAACTCGCACTTACGAGCCGTTCATTAATGGGGACCTATTTTTCTATTAAAATCGTAATAATAAATTTTATTAATGATGGCATAAATATTGAACAGCAAACAAATCAAGTCATTATTATATCGTCTCTTCATTTTCAATCGTTATACGTAATTATAGAATTTCTTTTGATTAAACAAAACAATTTAATAGTATATTTGTTGATAATAAAAAGTTTTAGGTGCGTAAACAAAAAACTTTTTTAATGCCAAAAATATGATATACTATATTTTAATGTCTAGTTTGCACTTTCTTCCCACTATTTCTGTGCAGTATGTAAATGATTTTTCGTTTGCATATGTCTATGCGTATAAAAGAAATAAAAATTGTCAATTTTCGTAAAATAGCACTGTTCTCTGTGCGAACACTTAAATTATGCAAATGAGAATAATGTTGAAAGGATAATAAGTTTCAGAACAATGGCAGCACAAATTTTCTAAATATGCCCTCAAATTATATTGCAATCGTATAATAAGTTATAAAACTTTTTTTATTCCCTATGTGTGCGCGTAACTCCCATGATATAAAATTAGATATGCATTTAGGCACTGAAGCTTTGAGAAGTCATTGATTTTTTAGCTACATTTTTTTACGCTTTTTCGTTATCAATTTTCTTATTTAATGGTTTCATATTTTATTAGAGGCCCAAAAATTGTTGGATTAGCAATTTTCTTTTGTTTCGGAGAAATTCTTTATACCCCGCAGATTCAAGTTATAGAAAATTAAATTTCATTTATGCGTTAACTTTCTCTGCATCGAAAACTAAATTTTAGTGAGCACAGAAATTTTACTAAAAACAGCATCACTAGTTAATGTAATTAAATATTTTTAGAATTATGTATCCAACGGTCACTTATGTATTTATGCAATTACTGAGTACTACAATGCAGAGATGTTTTTTGAGATTTTAAATTCGTGCCATACAATAATTTTGCTGTGATTAAATTTTAATTTGCAATTTTTTTATTCAATATTTTATTATATCGACCTTAAAGTTTTTAATTTTTCCTCCGGGCTTCTATTAAATCTCTAAGAAAACAATTTATGCCTTATCTCTGGCAAAATTAAATTATTCTTTCCTAACAATTTCCTGCGTGTTTTCATGAATTCTAATGAACCTTTCTTTAGAAAATCTTTTTGTTAAAAGTTTTTTTAATGAGTTACTTTTATCAGTTCGATCTTGTTTATAAAGGTAAAAAACTTTTTCATTTAAATAATGAGATTGTAAATGTGCGCTGAGAGCACAAAAGGCAGCGCGATAAGTAACGTCTGAATTTATTGATGATTGTATTGAAAATTTTTTAGAAGTTTAGTTTAATACATTTCTTTTTAGTATTCTTGTTGTCGGAGAATGCGCGTACTTTTTTTCTAAATAATAGACAATTTAATTCTGTCATTGATGCTTTTATCTGGCATTCAGTTGATTAAAAAATCCGTTAGTTATTTATATGCACAACAAAAGTTACACAATGGAATTGTACGTATTCTTAATTTCTCACTCCAGAAGTATATAATTAATAGAGAAAATTCAAGCGATAATTGATTTTATTAAATAATCGCTTTTAACGTTAAAAGCGAAGCCATTTTTGTTTATTAATCTAGACGATTGTTTTGAATTTATAAATTTTCATTATAGAAAAACAATATTCACTTTTTTATAATATTGTTCCAAATTAAGGCGTCGATCAGAATGTCCTAAAAGCCATTTTTAGTGTTTTGACAAATCATTGATAATGTAATGGACAAATCTGGTCGCACTATCGCATACAACTACAACTTTTCAATAACGCTCCATTCGGAGCACTAAAAATAGTAGAAGAATACGCGTAACAGAGTTGAGCCATCATTTTACAAATAGCGTAAACGCATTACTAGAACATCGCGAAAACAAACCCTATCAGAAACCATTAACGATACTTAGATCATACTTATCCTAAAAAGCAAAAAGAAACTAACAATTGCCAAAAAGTGTGTATATGTGTGCGTGTTATGTGTATGTGTAGCGATCACTTTCACTCCATTAAACACTTTCAGTTCACACTCTTATCTCATGTCAAAAAGTAAAGTGTGCGATAATCCATTCGATTAGGTGCAAATATTTAAGGCATTATATATATATGATACACTTATAAGCTTCTCCTGTTAAAGCGAATGAAAAAACTAGTGACACAGTTTTTAGAGCACACCATCAAAGTTCGCTTCATTTTCGCTGAAGTTTCACATTTCGCTCAAATTTTTTCTCTATTTTCTCTGCAAACAAATTTTAAATGAAACTTTCACGTCAATAATTTTTATCAAAAGCGCGCCTATTTTTTTCTCTAATTCGTCTCATTGTCTAGTTTCCTATTGATATCATTGTCTTATTTTGTAACGTTTTTTGTAATACTCAACTAAATTATTACTGAAATTGGGTTCAATGGGGTTTAACAGTTGAAAAATGAGTGCATAACTTGTTCATAGCATTAGCGCTTATTCACTGTCATTTCAGTATTACTGTATGGATGAGTGCTTCAGCAATGCTCTTCTACCTTAATATATCTTACTCTTTCTTCTAGAGTGCATCACACCTTCTTTATTTTTAAAAAAAGAGAAGTGTATCTGCTTTTCAATTCACTTCGACAAAAGCCTAAAATGACTTTTGAACATTGAATCAAAAAAGAAATCACTGCTACTTCTTCAGTGTATCTGTTTTATCTGTGACACTATTGTGAACACTCTTCTTCACTTCATTGTGTCAGGTTTTGAATTTTAAAGTTGCGAAATCTATATTGTTCGGGCTATACTTTTAAATAATTAGAATTTTTATGCTTAGACTTTTTTTTCTTTATTTCGAGCCATGGTTTTTTAATTTCGGTAATATGAGTGCTGTCAAGAAATATTTATTTTTTTCCAATTTTTAACCCAATTTTAAAATTTATTATAAAAGATAATTATATTTAACTTAATTGATTCGCCTAATGTTCGTGTGTGAGCGATATTTACAATTTTCAATTTTTTTGGATAAAAAAAATTAGTTTACATAAGTTTTAATCATTCATTTACACAATAGGAATTAATTAAATTCCTTTTACAACGTTCTTTAAATTCATTTTTATAAACTTTATTTTCATTTAACCAACACTGTTGCACACTGAATAAATTGTTAATTAAAATGTATCATATTTATGTATTGTCTATCTTATTAGTGTACGCAACGAACAACAATAATAACTACTGTAAATCGCTATATTTTAAAGGATACTAAATTGGGCGTTAAAGTAGAACCTCTAATCTGCTTTTAATTATTTGAAAAATGAATGAAAAGTTTTAGAATAAACTGTTTCAACTTTATCGGCAAAAATTTTAACTACAGTATGGTTTAAATTTTATTTGTAGGATATACGAGGAATAAATTAAAATGAAAATATCTCATTGTTGGCGAATCATTTATATTAAGCTAAAACTTTTGAGCATTTTAGTAACAAAAATATAACATAAAATGTTATAAACATGATATTATTTCTACTATTATATACTAACAAATGTGAATCAATGAAATTAGATTTTGGGTTTTCTCTATTTGAAAAAATATTAAAACAATACAAACAATATGCCCAATAATTTTTTAATAAATTAGTAGAGAGTCAAAATTATAGCATTTATATCATATAAAAATAGCGCTATAAATAGCATTAATAAATGACCAAAATTACTTTAAGGTTAAAGTATAATGTCTTTTTCTTAATATTAATTTTCTAAGATTTTCTTAGTTTATCTTGTTTAGAAATTTTAAAATTTTTAAAAATGAGTTGTTAGAAATTTTTGATGGCATTGGAAAAATATTTTAATGATGGGGTATCAAAAACTATTCAGATTTAAACCACATTATTTCGGTTTCGGGGAAAATATCATTTATTAGCATTTATAACTTTTATAGCATATATCATTGAAAGTAGCTGTTAATAACATTTATAAATGGAGCTAAAACAACTCCAAACTTTGTAATTCGTGCTCATATTACAATTATATGATTCTAATTTATGAAATAAAAAAGTAGCAAATGCTATTTTTTTGACCCTCTATAAATTAGGGCTGGATAGATTTAAAAAGTTTGCAGATGAGGGCGGATAACATTAAGTTTAAATTTTTGGGGATGGATCGGATCGTAATTATTGTACTGATTTTCAAGAGTAATAAAAAATTGCATTATATATTTATACCAGTAGAATATCAATTGAAAACATTGCCCAAAAAAACATTATTTTGGAATTGTAATGGTGTATCGGTAACGATATAATTAGAATATCGATCTCGAGTCAATCATCTGTTAAGAATATATACGATATAAAAACAGTTAAGAATGAGACAGAGAACACACAATCACAGTTGCGTATAAATTGGTGCTATCTTTGACAGAATGGGAGAGCGGGCACAGCGACAACGCTAAAGCATTTAGTGCAGCAATGCTCGCATAAGACAAAGTGTGTGCGCATTATAAGAGATCGGTTGATGAAGCGGCAAAATGAATAAATAGAGAAAGACGTGTTTCCTCCGAGGATTCTGTATTAGCGCAATGCACAGCACCTGCACATCTATTTATTATACGAACCTAGTCTATTGTTTGCTTGCCATCTCACTGTCAAGTGTACTAAAAGCATCACATAAATAATTGGGCACAAAAGGGTTTCTCTCTCTCTCTCTCTCTCTCTCTCTCTCTCTCTGTTTTTGTTTTTGTCTCTCCATATCTACAACTACTACTCTGTTGCTCTTACTTTTGGTTGTGATCGTAAGTGGTTGCCATTGGGAACAAAAGCCTTTAATTAAACGAAACGAATGACCAACGAAAAACTCAATACTAGTAATAGAATACTTCAACAGCTTATTCACAATTACACTTTATATAAACCGCATATATTTATACGCGGTATATACAGCCATAATATATATTTATTTAGTGGAGTATTAGTGTGTGTCCTGTATTGTATTTGTGCTCGATTTATTGGAACCGTTGTTGTCTGTCTGCGGTAAACAAGTGATGCGGCATTCGCTTTAAATTGCATTCTGTAGACACACATACACACACAAACTGTTCCTATTAATCAAATATACTTACACTACTTTGTGTTTAACACCATTTTAATTATCAAGATTCCGCAGTATGTTTCGGGCTTTGTCACGGTAACCAATATAATTCACCAATTAATTGCTAAGAACGCGAACCATTGTTTTATTTTTTTAACACTTTAATTATCGATTTCCCAAAAATAAGAGTACTTGGATAACAACGATGATATAGAAATGTTTTAATTATAGGAAATGAAACTCCCAGTAGTTTTAAGCAATTTTATAGTGAGCTCATAACATAATTATTTATTTGATTAAATAGTTATATTTTGTTGACATTAAATATTCTGCATTTGGACCACTTTTCAACTTTGTATCAAACACTGGCGCGAACTTAATGCGATTAAAATTTTAGTATATATTTTATTTAAGCAATGACTTTTAAAAGCTGACGGTTCTTTAATAAATCATATTAGTGTATAATGCAGTGGTTGATTACAGCAGTTTAGGAATACGTAATATTTATAACTTTGAAACAAAATAGTTTAGTCACACGTGGAAACGGTAATTCATTATTTATTATGACAAAAGTTGCGCGTAATCTGATTTATTACAATAAATCTAGCAAAATGAAGTGCATACAAACATTCTATTGTCTCATTTTTCACGATACTGTACGTACAGTATAGATATTATTATCAAAATTTTTAATAGTGTACAATGAATTTTTATCCAGTTTAACTGAATATTTGTAATCTTTATCGCTGTCGGTGATATTAGTTTTGAATTATTTGGAATGAATTCAACACTGAAATTCTGTGAAATTTTCTTTCCAATTTTTCAAAAAGAGTAATGCATATTCCCCAACAAATAAATTATTTTGTAAAAAATAAACTTTTTAAGACAGATTTTCAATGAGCCTTCAATGACTGAATTTATGTATGACATTTCCATACATAAATTCTATAAACTTGTAAAATATGATTTTATCGTTTCCATTTGGAGAAACTTTCTAAAAGAAACTCACAGAAATTTTCTCCCTCTTCAGCCAAAAAGCAAAATTTTCCCGACTATTGCTTTCAGTCTTTCTCTCTATGAATTTGTCATTCTTGTTTTAAGAAAAAAATGAATATAATTCTGGAAAAACAAAATCAAAGTAATTTATACAATGATTTAATTAAAGTAATTGTTTGAATAATGATAAAAACGCAATTATTTCACTAAAAGAAATATTGACCAATTCATTTTAATTTATTTATTTCTAGTTTTTAAATGTATTTCGGGCTAGACATTGCTAAAACTTAATACTCTTTTTGATAAAATGATAATAAAGAAAACATCGCATTTTAAACCACTCATATTTCTTAATTTCAAAATTCTTTCGTTTCTAAACTATTATTTATGTGGAAACACAATCTCGCAAAATGCAATAAATTCTATTTTTAATAATTTTTTATATAACTCCAAAACAAAGTTAATAAAGATTTACCAAACAAAATGCTGGACCAAATATAAATCAAAAGAAACAAGATTAGCAGATAAACGCAGTTCATATTTAAAATTAGTATTAAAAACAGCTGAAAATATATGTCGCATTTATTTTATTCTATGATACTATCAAAGCCACTAAAAAAAGCAAAAACGTGTAAACGAGACTGACTTAACAGATATGTCAAAAGTACTTTATTGAACTTAATTTTGATATTTTTATCCCCGGAAAAAGTTTTTAAAAAATTTTAAAACCCATTTTATTTTTAGTATTTTTTCATAACAAATATATATATATATGACTATAAGGAAAATATTTCAAAGTTAGATTCGATATCGTATGACATCTGAGTTTTTTTCATTTTTAGCGAAAGTTACATTTAAAACTTATCTCAAAGCTATTTGTAATCTTTAAATGGCAGCGACAAGATTAGAAATGACAGAAAGCATTTCATGGCATCATTTGCCATAAAATTTTTTTATATGTTCCACTTTTTTTTTGCTTTTCTCTCTCTCTCTCTCTCTCTCTCTCTCTCTCTCTCTCTTCTCGTTGTGTTGTTTTCGGTGCTTACATATCACTCTACCAATGGAAGCTAAAGATAATGACAAAAAACATAAAAAATACAAGAACCAAAGAGAAAAAAAGAAAACACGAATAGTCAGCGAACTAGTTGTTTGATGTTTCAGTTACTGGTCATCAGCAGCAGCTATAATAGACTTAAAAATCATTGTCAAAATTTATGTTGCAAATATTATGAACTCTAATGGACAAAAATAAAGAAAGAAAAAAGGAAGAAAAATTTCGTCTGCTCTGCTTTCGCGAAAAACCCATTAATAGGCGTAAATGTATTGAAAAGGAGTCATTAGATGGTGACAAGACCTTACTATTAAACATTCCAAATAACGTACTAAGAACTATGGGGGCAAAATAAATCCCATTTCTTTGAAAATACATTTCGCCAAAGCGTATTCGCCAGAAAAAGTAGCCATAAGGTTTTCGATGAGGTCATAATATAAGGTTATCATGGATTTCATGCTACATCAGTGCTGTTGCGAACGCTGGCGCTAACGGTTGTGCCGCAAAAATTGGGCAACACATAAATAGCAATCATCAGCGGTTCAATTGGTCTCAGATGACATTTCGCGAAATGCATGACACTTCGCACGTAATAGCGCTTTAATAATAAATCATATCATATCAAAACTGGAATTTCAGTTCACGCACACAACACGCACACACATACAATCTTAAATCACTGTTTCGCGATAATTCGTTATTTTTTTCTAAAAAATTGCCACATTAGAAAATTACTTGTATATAAAATAAAAATTATTCCCTAATTTATGCAGAAAGAGTGTCATCAAAATTTATGCGAATTATTTTTTTTGCTGCCAGAATTTTAATGCTGCATTATAAACCTTAATACCGTGTTATTCAATCACTATAACATAGTTTAATACCACACACGCAGCATCAACAAAAAATTGGTACAAATTTTTCCCCACAGCAGAGAAAATTGGATATAATAATGTTTTATAGCGAATACGAGATTTTTGACATTGACTGATACGTGCAAAGGCCAAAGAAAACCAGTGAAGCAATACATCTCCGCTGCGGAGTAGAAGTCCGATTGGATTTGTCTTCGCTGCCCGATTATGGTTATGATGAGCGGTAATCATTGTGTAACATCATATTTGCTACAGTGATATCGAATCAGCTAAAATACTGCTTTATTTGGTTACTAATATTACTCGAAGTTTCAGTGATTTGTCCTTTTTTTATATTACTGCATTTTCTCAATTAATTTTACGCTTCGCTCGCTTTTCCGCGGATTCTCCATGCTTTTGGCGCAAACAATGCTAACTAAAGTAGCTTTGCGACAAAAAATGTAATCGAAAAAAATTATATTGAATTATTTCCACGATTAAATTAGACGAGACGATAGCATTTAGCGTGCAATGAAGTGTGCAGTATTTCTCGTGAGTCAGCACAGTCTACAGCAAAAATTAGTAATAATTTCGGATAACTTTGGCAGAAATGGTCTTATGATTACAGCAGTGAATTTTGGATAAAATAGTTTTTAAAAAATTTTACCTACTCTCAACAGATTTTATAAATCATTAGAAATGCTGTAAACATGTTAATAATTAAAAAAATAAAAGAATTTTTAACCAAATTTCTTACTCGATATAATTAGAAGAGAGCGTTATAAGTAGGAAAAGTTCGAAATGTTTCGCAAAAAGTGAGCTCAAAAATTTTTTATTATATCGATCATCTTTGCGTATATTATGAATAATGTATAATCGCATTAATATAAAAATTATATTCAAAAAATCAATAGAAACGATTGAAAAACTAGAGATTGTGGCAAACCATATACAATTATTATTAATTTTTCAATTGCCTCTCTTTTTTTCGTGTATAATATTCGTTTTTTAAGCAAAATTCTATTGATTAGATATATCAGTGACACAAGTTTGATCGATTGCTTACATTATTCAAAAATAAAAACAAACAATCAGATGGAAAATATTAAACGAAAGAGCTAAAGCTAAACTAAAAAATTGCGTAATCATATCCCGAACGCATGGCATCACACACTGTAGTGTTTGATCTTCCATTCTAATAACAATGACTAAGTTAATCACTAGCTATCATAGTAAGATCAACCCAGTTTTGTAATATATTTTTAATCCTCTCATGTTAATGTTTGGTATTATATAGATAGAGTAGTGCTCGATTAAATGAGTTGCAGAGTATTATATATATGTGTGCGTGTGTGAGGCTTAAAAATCTGTTAAAAATCTCGTAAAAACATTTTTGAAAATGCAAAATAGTACACTAGCTCTAATTAATTTATGCGAAAATTCAGATAAATAGTATACACTAAAGTTAACTTTGCATTTATATTATGGTAAAATGATAATTAAACTCAACATAGAGAAATTATCTCAAAAATATCTCAACTATAAACTTATTAACATTTGTTGTTTACAATAAAAGTGCATTTTAATGCTTTTTTAACCATCACCCAAACGTCGCATCATTTTTTTCGGTATTAAAACTGCCAATCATACACACACACACATACATGCGAACTCTAATGATTATACATAAAATAATGTTAAACACAACTCGATTTTTGTGAGTGTACTTATGCGTACATACATATATACAGCAAAAGCCTTTAAACTTTTAAAGTGTGCGAGTAAATGCAAAACGCATCCATGCTTAATATCCATGCAAATGCTTATCGATTTTTGTGAATGTCATAATATTGTATTTTTCTCAAGTTATTGCACTTTTTTTCATTTCTAAGCCTAAGCATTAGCATTGTTATTAATACCCTGGTATTATTTAATATTAGCGTTATCATTAAACGAACGGATTTGGGGATAATTTCGATAATATTCAGGGCTTAGCAATAATACTATTTCGTCCAAAACTGTCTGAACTGATTTGAGATTAAATTAGACTTAGTGTATCACCGAAAAAATACTATAGAAAATAGTGCTACTATTTTCGATAATTTTCGATAAAAGTTTTTTAAAAAATTGTTCATAAAAAGTAATTTTTTCATAAAACTGTGTAATCTAAAAATTGGTCTGAAAATAATACAAATGTTTCAAACCATATGCAAATCATTTCGTTTGTTATAGTGTATCCAAAATTTGTACTTCACTTTTTAAAATTACTTGAAAAGTTTTAGCTTCAGTTTTAGGGACACAAAAAATGCAAAAATGTCTCAGCACTTTCTTTAAATTAAATTTATATAAAAAAATTGTGAACTGTGATTCAACTACAGAAATATATTTATGTGATTTCTTTTGTTTCTTGAAAAACACTGAATCAAAAAATGCATGAAAGAAAGAAAAAATTTATATATATATATATATTTCTATATATGATACATACATGTTATATAAAATTTAGATTTCAGGGAGATTTTGCATAACTCTGACTGAAATTTTCCGCTCAGTCAATTGTACACTTGTGTCGCATTTGCAATACATTTGTTCTCATAATGCCATCATAGAGATCTTTGAATTATGCCACACAACATCTTTTCCATCCATGCATGTAACATAATTCTCTCTCTCTCTCTCTCTCTCTCTCCTCGTTTTTCCTGGTATTTCATCCCTCCATATATATATTTATATTTTGCTATGAATTGCAAAATGAAAGCATGCATTTAAATGACGCTATAATGAAGATGCATGAGAATCATGTTCTCATTTAGATTCGACATTTTATTCCCATCTTGACAAATATCAGCGCATTCATTAAGTTATTAGATGCGACTTTATCTGATTTTTGTGTTTTTTGATTCTTTTCATAAATGAAATATTGTCTGTTATCTTAAATAAATGTCGCATTATCTTGATATTTATGTTTTTATTTAAAATAAGCAGGAATTCCGCACAAAGTATAAACATCAAAGACTATCAGAAATCTAAAACTAATTTAATATAAATATTTAATTTTTAAAAGCTTCTAACGGGTTGGCCCGGAGTGCATATAAACAGGTTATAATATTCAGCAAAAGTTTCCTTAGTGTGTTAAATTGAAAGCTCATTAATTATTCTTAAAATTCTCAATTTCTAATTTAATTAGCTAAAAATCAATTTCAGATTTAAATAATTGGGTTTAAAATATATATAATTTTCTGAAATTAAAGTTAAAAAGTCATTAAATTTATTCCATAAGAGATGAAACATTTACCAATATATTGTTCAATTTTTCATTTCATTCCTGAAAACTTTATATTCTTACTTAATATTTTCTTCTCTATAATATTTTCTAAATATTTTCAACGTTATTTGATTTTTAAAATAATACATTTGAAATATTTTAAAACTATTAAACCAATATCTTAATGGACAAATTATTTACTGTACATTCTATTAATGACTTGTGAAAGTTAAACAAGATAAATAAAACTAACAAAAGCGAAATACCTGTTACGAACTCATTTATCAAAGAATAATTTCGCCGTTTAAAGATGTTTTACATTTAATCAAACAGGATTATGGTTGAATACATGAGCAAAGAACATGGTCACCAACATTGCATTTTGGTTGTATAGGAGGAATATCATTGGCAATAACAATACGCAGTTTAATCTCATGGCTTCAAAATGTTAACTTTTTGTGTTTCTATAAAAAAAGGCTCACACTCAAGATACTGTTTTAGCCATAATTTTTTCAAAGTACCAATGTCTTCCTAATTAAATGAAAAATAATAAAATTTGTTGGTCAAATACATTTGTACAAAATAGCGATTAAAATATCCTAATGTTTAAATATTCAAACATTGTTGGTTTATCGTGTATTAAAATCAATTTTTAAATCTCATTTTTGCCACAACACTTGTATTTATTTTATTTTATTTTATTTTTGCATTTAATTTGAAAAATCTCCAAATAACGACTAACGACCGGAAAATACAATTACGTTACACAATACCTCGATACACAAAAACAGCACACAAATGCGCAAAAATACAATTGTCAATTGAGATAAGAATTTTAGCCCATTTATCATCACACAGTTTATATATATAGTAATTTGAAATTATGAAACAACGCCGCAGATTCGCTATATACCCCATCTAAAAAACTTCGCTTAAGATTATTATTGGCATCAAGCACTGTGTGCAGTGATTTGCAACAGTCAATGGTTCCCCGATGTAAAGTAATACACTTTTTCGTCTACTTTATCTTTTCTAAACACAAGCTTAAGCGTAAAACTTTTACGACTAAATAAATTTCGCATTGTTTATAATTTGGTTTCGTGTTTTTTAGTGTCCAATTCGGTTATTTTTGGGAATACGCTTTTAAAAAATAAATGCCTCGCATGTGAGGCATTAATTTCAGCTCAAAATTAATGATATTTAAGCAGTAGATTTTTTAGCGTGATTTTCATCCGGAATATATTGCTATAGAGATAAATGAAAGGATTGTGTGCATGTTTTATCAATTACTAAGTGAGTGAGCGAGTGAGGCTAATGCTTAAATAAAAAATAGGGTGAAATGGCTAATGAAATGGATCACTAGTGTACAGCTATCTCTCTCGGAGTTGAAACATTAAGCTATTGAAGAATACATTACACGAGTATTTTTTTACTGATCATTTCTCAAGAGTTTTGCTGATTAAAAGTTTTTCATACACTCGCTCACAAACACACACACACACACACACATATATACACTTTGCACTCACAATGAATGGTACACAAGCACTACAACTAAGTACAGCATTCGGGAAAATGAGTGCAATCATGATTGAATGAAACGATGATCACTGTTTCTCTATATATATTATTGTATTCTTTATATGTATTGTTACGAATAAAGTAAATCTTTTAGTTTCGTAGCGCAAACATTCGTATGCATCAATAATCTAAGGTTTAGCCATTGCTCCAAATTTTCGAGAATTATATTCTTATAATATAAGCTGAGTTATTCCAAAATGTTTCTCATACAATCGCTATGCATTACGTTTAATTTACGAGTTAGTGTTAGTTTTTGTTCATTTTGGTTACAAAAGTCTGTTTTTTAAATTTCAGATTTTCGGTAAATTCCGTGAGAGAGAGAGAGAGAGAGAGGGAGGGAAGAGGAGACTTGTGTTTATAAAACTAATTAATTGTGACCAAAACAAACGTTATTTAAAAGTAAGGTTTAGTCTGAATAAAATATGAGCTTAATTCGTATTTTGTTTGCGAATAATTAGATAAAAATTAATGAACGCTAAGCAAATAAACTGTTACGTCTCGAGTAAATAATATTAAAGGCATTCGTAGTTAAACGCCAAAAAACAAGCAAAAATCTCTCTCTCGCTCTTAAGTTAAATATATATTTATACATATGCGCTATAAATCCAAATGAGACGCGAGTCTGCATTTAAAGTGAATTGATTAATAACATTAGAGACTAATGCATTAATTAGGGTAAACGCGAAATGATCAACAGACAGAAAACAACATTCTACCATTAAAACTATAAACTAAACGCTTTTTTAAATCATAATTATTATTAGGGGAGATATAGAGTACTCTTATCCAGCTTTAAAAAGTTGTTGGGTAGATAAAAATGTACGCGTAATTACGCGTATAAGATACAAGTTTTTACTTTTTGTTGTTGTGCTGTTTTTCAGATTACTGCGCGTAAATGTTAATGAATATAATTTATTTTGAAATCATATATTTTTGTTGTGCATACAAAAAACACTAACAATTACTGTATGGATGATAATTTAACTGAAAATTATATCGAACTAAGAGTTAACGAAAGCATAGTTCATACTTGCGCTCCACTTTCGATTTAATAATAAAAAGAAATAAATAGATAATTGAATGAAAAGAATAGTTGCTATAAGAGCTTGAATAAGGAAAAAAAGAGTAGATTTAGATAAACAGAAAACGACGTCATTGTGCCGCTCATGTCATTATGCAATTAATTCGGGCAAACATAACAGTCCTTTTTTGCCTTTAAGAACCAATTTAATTGGCTCTCGGGTTATTAAAAAAATTGCTGTATTTGCTATCGATTTAATACACTATTATTGCGATTCTCTGAGCGATCTTTATAACTGTCGACGAAATTAATCATTTATCTATTGCCGTTTAAATTAATAGCGAGAAAAATGTGCGGAAAAAATGTCATTCAGGCACTACTGTTATGTACAGTAGTACCGTAGTAGCTATAATAATAATAATACTTTCTCTTGAATAAGTAGTAATTCTAGAAATGTAACCTAACATTACATTTGTAAAAGTCAGTGAGATATTGAATTTATAGAAATTTGCTAACGCGTAATGACTGTTACTTAAGTAGCTATTATTGCATTTATATATCATATCGAGTCTCTCTCTCTCTCTCTCTCTCTCTCTCTCTCTCGCCTCGCATTTAGCGCCAGATTCCAAGTAAACGAGATTTTCTTTTACTTACACGAAAAAAATGTTAGCGATAATTATGTTGGTTATTACTACTACTTGTGTGTAGACTACGACTACTACTTTTTTCGCTTCTGGTGATGATATATGGAATGGATGGAGTGGAGCAACAAATCCAGATGTTGCACAACAACCTCGCAATCAAGCGCTAGGCATTGATGATGGAAGTGGTGGCCATTTTCGGTCGGAGAGACCCAATGCTCAATTACTGCGATTCCGTAACTGGTAGTCAGAGAAACAATACAACGAATATGCTACACTTTCACCGCCAGTGAAAATAATGCACTTTCATAATAATGTCAATTACCAGCTAATACTGTTCGCCCCGATATTACTATATGACTAATGTCACCCGATATTTGGTGATTTATAAAAATGTGATTTACTTGTGTTCTTTCTCAATAAACCACTCGTTATTATCGCGTTATTTCGAAATGAAACGGCAATACACACTAAATTTATTATACGCATTTCGATTCAGCCCGAAAAAATTTTTAATACTTCATTTAAAATAAACGCTTCCATCATTTTAATGGAGATTGATATGTCAATAAAAAATGCATTATAGGTAAATGAAGCGTTTAGAAGTATTTAAAAAATTTTTATTCAATCGTATTGATTCAAAAGTTTTTAATGATCTTTCGAATAGAATTTGCAAATGCATATATGCGTGTGATTTATTACGATTGATCGCGCCTAGCATTTTGGTTTATAATTTATGAGTTCATTTGAATTTGACAAAAATTTCTGAAACAAAAACGGTGTCAGTTAAATGGATTTAATTTTTCATTAACATTGTTGGCATTCTTTGATTTAAATGAAGCACAATTGGGTAAATTATATAAATAAGGAGCTTAATTGTTCGAGCGAATACTGATTCGCAAATAATTGACATACTAGTTATGCAATTTAGTAATTCTATCTGCCACTACAGTTACTATGCCAAAAAATCCTCAACATTTATTATTATACACCTAAATTAAGCTGTTAAGCTAATTCACAAAAAATGTTAATTATAAAAATATGCCTAATTATAATATATAATTTTTTCCAAAAAAAGTATAGGTACTAATTTTTTCGGAATAACGACTGCAACGCAAAATGATATAACACGTTGAAATATTGCTTTTTATTCGAATAATATAACGTCGTCACAATGCTTGCGAAGTCCTGGACAAAATTTTTTTCTATGATTTTGTGCATTTATCTTAATAATGTGGAAAACATAAGTTATAATAATAAACAAATTGGAACAAACTACCAAACTCTCGATCTTAGAGACTTTAAATCATTAATAACAATGAAAAAGTTTTTAGTGCATAAACTTTATTCTATAATACGCGAAACTTTTTATTTAATGATTAATAATTTCACATAAATTTATAACATACTGGGTAATGATATTTGATGGTTTAAACCATACGAGATAATTTGTTACTGAATTCTTGAAATTTAAACATTTATCGTTAAGATCGTCAATTAGTTTTATATTAGCGATCGAAAGTTAAATAACTAATGAACTTTATGTTATAAATCTGTTAAAAAACAGTTTATTTAAAAAAATAACTATGAATTAGAAATTAATTTATACAGAAATAATTTTTATTTTCGAAGAGAAGTATTTTAGAATTAAATACAAATCATTAATTTTAGAAACATTTTACAAGCGAAAAATAATTACAATTGGTAACAGTGACGCAGAAATTGTAAAAAAATTTTTGAATGAAAAAAAAACGTTATAACGTTACACTGAAGTTGGCAAAAGTATTAATAACATTTTTACATCACTTAACGCACATATACATAACGTTGGATATTAGTGTAACATAACTAAAGGTATATAACGAAAAATCAATAATGCATTAGTTGCGAGTTAATCAGAATCATTAAATGCCTCAGAGAAAAAACTCAATTAAAATTGAAGCCCACTTACAAGTATAGCACTCATTGTAATTTGCTCGATAGCATTCTGGGTTTTTTCTATTTCCTACTTTGATTGCCTCAAAGGATTGCTTGGGCAACAATGACACTGAATTAGAGGCTGAGGAGGAGTGAGGAGTGAGTGAGTGAGTGAGAGAGTGAGTGAGTGTGTGAGTGAGAGAGAGAGAGAGAGAGAGAGAATATTGCCTCATGAACTGATTATTATAAAAGTTTAGTGAAAGTGCTCCACTGTTTCTTTATTAATGACAATGTAAAAGAGAATTCATTAGTTGCTTAACAAAAAATATATAATGACACACAGAATCTCTCGCAGTTCTGTAAAAATGAGTTTTTTCTATTTAAATATAAAAGATAAAAGAGAAAGATCGTCGAGCACATAAAAATTTCTTGAAAACCTTATTTAATAGAAAATAAATTGCACGCATATATGTTGCTTTGAATGCTTAATAAGTTAGGAGAAAAAACTTTTATTTAGTTTAAGTATACTTTTATTTTGCAGCGAAAAAAATTCCGCCTTCAGATGTTTAAATAGCTGATAGTGTAAATAATTTTTCTCTTTTTTACTCCATGATAGCCCTCTTTACTCTAAAATTTTAATGACATATCTCTCTGTATCTGCAGAATCATAAATGAGACCTCATCTCCACTAATAAAGGAAAATAAAATATTGTGTGTGCGCTACTTTTATCAAAACGCCGACATCCAAACGTAATAAAACATTAAACGGCAAGACCAAAATTAATGCTTCAAACCCCGTTAAAAGTACTTCAAATTAACCATAAAGAAGTTTATGAAAGAGCTCCACTTATTATGTCTGGAGATTGTCAAACATATATGAATAGTTGAATAGTCGCAGAATAGACAATAGACTCCATCTGATCCGAAAAATGCGTGATACAGTGTCTATTTTTATTCGTGTAACGATAGCTAGTTTAAAGTTAAAAATCTATTTAAGCCAACTGTCATCACTAATATCACCAAAAATTGGTTTTTAGAAATATTTTATTATATATTATACAGCGAAGTATGGATCGAATACTACTTTATCGAATAACTCAAATCAATGATAGTTTATATATCAAAGTAACATAAAGGGGACAGAAAAAAGGAGAGAGAGAGAGAGAGCACGTGTACATACAAAAGGGAAAAAAACTTTATTGGCGTCTATTTTTAAGTTTGACATTTTACTTCAAACAAAAGAAAAGCAAAAAATATCTTATCAAAGTTGCGTTCTCTGTTTTTAGTACTGCTCTTGCGGCTCTTTTGACTGATTTTAAATTGCAATTCAGAGCTGAGTTGTCAAATTGAATGAAAAGTTTTTTCTCGAATTCTCTCTCTACCTGTACGTCTAACATATAGATGTGTGTGCGCTTCGATAATTTTATAAGATGAGACACTGCAGCAAAAATAATTTAAAGAATTTTTTTATTTTTATGAAGAGAAAAGTTTTTTCATCATCTATTATATATAAGCCATAGATTCTTATTTCGACACACACAAAAATTTCTAAGCTTTGATTTGTGTGTTTTTTCCTTCTTTGGCTTGTTTCACGAAAAAATAAAATATAAATTCAATGAAAAAATAAATATTGTTTCGTATTAAATTTTTTGAAATTGAAAGCAATAGTTTCGTAAACATTTTTTTGGGAAACAATGCGCTTTATTTGTGCAACAGAATATTACACGACTTAAAGTTTGCCGAAGTCTGCGTCGAATGAGATAATAATTAATAGAAAACAAGAATGAACATTAGTAATGCGCTCACTTTGAGTTTTATATTTTTTAAGTGAATAGATATGTGCATTAGTCAAGTGAATAATAAATATCTGCATGCAAAAAAAAATATTATATTGTTGCTTATCATTTTTGTAATTTTATTTTTAAACAAACAAAACTTTTAATTATTATTGTTTCGCTAAAAATTTTATGTTCTTTAAAACATTGTTATAAATAGTACTTCATTGAGTGTTTAGGTAATTTTTATTCATTCTTAGTTTAGCTGAGGACGAGTTAACATCAAAAACTGCTCTTATAGACACATGTTGGCGCGTGTTATAATGTAGAGGTGGAAAAACTTTAAAAATGAGAGTCCCGTCCTGTCCCGTCCTGTTTAAGGAATTATTTAGTCCCGTCCTGTCTCGAAGCTATTTTATATTTGTCAATATATAGATGCGAGGAAATCGAATAAAAATCTAATCTAAACTTTCGTTGATAAAAACTCAATACTTCTATATAAAATATGAAATAAATCATTTCACTGAAATATTTACAATAAATTTTTAAAAAATCCAAAATTCGATGATGTTTACACACAAAAAGCTGATCATTTATAGACTTTCGGGATTAAGCCAATAAAATTTACAATCTCGTCCTGTCCCAATACTTATATGGCTCAATCTCGTCCCGATGAATACCGTTAAAAATTTCTAAATCCTGATCCTGTCTTGTCCCGTCCCGATATTTTTTCAGGTCTATTATAATGTGTTTTAGTTTAATTAATAAGACGCATGACAGCAAAATTAACTCATATTTGCCACGATATTAACCATTTGTGACCCGATTTTTTCTCTGTTTTGACCAATTTTGCCACATTATTAGTCATTTTTGACAAAACTTGAGCCCTGTTTGCCCCTATGAAAGCCAGTTTTGATCCAATTTTCTTCATTTTTTCCTGATTTTGTGAACAGACACACAGTCAACACAACAGACAAAATTCTACAGACACACAGTCACACCGAAATGTCAAATCCAATAGCTGACTTTTACAATGTGAGCTAAAAACTTTAATATAAACTTCTAATAGAAGTTATCGTGCTTTAGCTCATATACAAAGTATTAGAACAGGTTCATAATGAACCTGTTCATATGATACAATAATATTGTAGTAAATTAGCAGGATGTTTATCCGTAAACATCCCGATTATAACGTAAACTTTTATTAGCGTGACAATGACACACTATTATATATTCATTACATTTTTGTGCATTGGCCGATATAACTCGAAGATTACTTAATTATAATAAAATAATCTTTACAACAACTATATATGGGGTCCGCAAACGGATTTAGTGGATCGGGTGGAAATCAAGACACGGGTACATTTTTTATAAACTATAAATTTTGTTTTTTTAGTATTTTTAATAGGTGAAGCACGTATTATTTCAATTTTAACGATTTAATTTATTTGTTCGTATGTTTGTGGACACGATTTTTGGTTCCGTGTGTATAACTATTGGGTTGTTAAAAAAATTAAAAAATTCAGGTGTGTTTAACTTTATTTTATAATCTAGTCATTATATTCCTACCGGTCATTACACAAATTAATTGAAGTAACGACGATATTTTTGTCGATGTAGCTTAAAGGTAATTTTGATAATAAATATTTTCGTGTAATATGCAAGTTATTAAGACCCCACATAGTCAACGTTAGTTCGATTTATTCTACCGACACTTTTAACCAAATTTAATAACAATAAAAATATAAATCCTTAGTAATAAATTAATTTTATTGATTCATCTAAGTTCAAAAATATCCAACTTTGGTTTGGTTACAAATATGTTATAGAAGGGTTTAAGCTATACTTTAGTCGACATTTCTCGAAACACTAGCCACTAATAATGCAAATACAATTTATATTTCAAATTATTCTAATGGTAACATAATGAGGTACCGGATGTGCTGACCGTCATATGCGTTTTGTGAAATTAATTTTATCAATTTTATTCTAATACACCGGTAAAAATATGTTTTTGGCATTTTGTTAACTGATTGTTGTTACACAACAATTGTTACAATTAGTTTAAAGGATGTTTTTATCAAATCAAAAATTTTTTTGTCGTCTAAATTTCTGTTTTTAAATTTTGTTTGTGGCATTGTTTATACTTTGCAAACGGCATATTATTTTTCATTTGATATTGATTTCGTTTTGTCGATTTTGTTTTATCAAAGTGAGACTTTTGTTGTCTATTTCAATATATAGTTATATAAATAATTTTAGGATTTTTGGTTTTGTTGTTAATTTTGATGCGTGTCTTTTTGGTATTGGGATGTTTTTATTATTTATGTGTATGTAAAATGACGGGAAGTTTGATTTGTCTATTTTACATATGTATGATCTAAGACGATATGTCTTTGTTTTATGTATATGACTTGAGTCAATATTTATTAGCGCTTGAGAGTGAGCGGTTTAATCACTCAGAGTTAAGGGAATAAGGATACTGTACTGAGGAGGTACAGTGAATAGTTAAGTTTACTATTCGAGATTGATGCGGGTATTGAGGCTTTATGTCTAGTAGCGACGACGATAATAGCGATTCGAATAAACCACCTGAGGTCCAGTGGTTTGAGGAAT
>JAQIXJ010000795.1:0-27201 GCA_034700185.1 Phthiracarus laevigatus | reverse complement strand
CAGACAGACAGACAGACAGACAGACAGACAGACAGACAGACAGACAGACAGACAGACGACAGACAGACAGACGACAGACAGACAGACATAATATTTGATTAGAATCGAATTTTTAATGAAATTTTTAACGAGATTAACATTGCTTCACATTATTCAAATTAATAAGATAATTTTAATTATTAACTTTTGTGCATTAATATGCAAACCAATTTTTTTGGAAATTATTAATATTACATTTTGTTGATTAAAGTATTAGGAATCTTTTTAAGCGATTAAAGTAAATTCACAAAATACATATCGGCTGTCAGTAGCCGAAGCGGTTGACCATGTTTTATCAGAACTGTCAATATCCATGTATGTGTGATTAGCATTTGGATACCCACTGTACCAGTGAGTATATGTCAATTCATTCCCACTGTTAGCCCATTTAAATTTAACGGAACTGTTGTTTCCACCGATCCAATAATAATTAGTATTTCTAAAGTTTAAATAATCCAAATAAGAAGCCACAATTTTTTGTTTCTCTTCCGACTCTATTTCAACAAGTTTTGCGTTATTCTGTTCACACATATCATTGGCTACCGATCTTCTTACAGAACTTTCTTGTTTCATAGGATAAATAAGTGCCTTTTCTTTATTATTCTCGACAAATGTTTTAAATTTAAGAGACTTAAATATGGTCTGCATTTCTATTCGTTTATTATACAAAAGGTTTTCGATTGAATAATAGGATTCAAGTATCTTTTGTGTTGCATTCAAATATTTCGTATACGAAGAAATCCTGTTTTGAATGACAGTTTTGAAAACGTAATCGGAGAGTTCTTCTAGTTTAGTCAGATTAACCATTTCCATTAAAATTACATCAAAAGAAACCCTTGGAGCTTCCAAGTGATAGTCCATTACTTGCACTATGGTTGCTATTTGTTTAGCCTTATTTTCAAACATCGTAGCATTTATACTTTCGTTTATTGTATCATTTTCTATTTCTACATTTCTTTTCAATAATAATTGAAGCGTTTTATCAATTGTTTTTAGTTTTTCACACAACACGAAATTTTTTTTCATACACGAGATATCAGTCCAATTTCCTCGGGAATAGTCAGCGGAATCAATTTGAACGCAGTAATCAGACTTATATTTGGGACTGCCTTCTGACCAATTCGTATAATTAGTTTCTAATTCATTATTCCACTTATATGTACTGCCACTGTATTTCAAAGCAGTCCAAACATTTTCTATAATTTTATTCGTTGTAAATAAATAATTATCGATGAACTGTTGCTCCTCTAATGATGCTATTGTTACTAATGTAGAGTTGGTTTGAGAGCAGGTTTTCGCTGCCTCGTCATATGTATCCAGATTTTCATATAGTTTTAAACACTTCTCATCTTTAAATGATATCCAGTCAGCACATAAAGTTTCGGCAGATATATTTTTCGCTTAAAAAGAATAAAAAATAGTTAAACATACTTTATCTAATTTTTCTATAGACATTTTTTACCGTTAAAAGCAGACAATACTAATATATGACATATAAAGTGATATTTAAAACTCTTATATATCATTTTTATATAGAATATTTTATTTGATTGTTTTAATAAACTGAAATAAATATATAATATAATAATGGAAATTTGATTTATGTAGTTTTTATATTATTTAAAAGCAGGATATTGTTTTCAAAAATATGGGAAAAAGACATATTAATTGATTATAATTTATCATAAGTCATAACGTTTTATTATATGCCTTTGATAGCATTCAATTTATTACATTTAAAATCAAAAATAAAAGGTATAATTTTGGGTTTCCTATTTTAAATACCCATAATTAATATTTTATTGTAAACATTCATAAACTCTCAAATTCGATCAATATTTACAATGATAATCGAGTTTAATATGTCTATGAATGTTTATGTTGCTATTTCATTGCTTACGCGTTAGATTAAACTGGGATTAATGTTATGTAAAATTTCGTAAATATTTTCTTCATAATATTATCTGATACAATAAACTTTTTACATCTTTACTTTGGCTATTGAATGCTGTTTTATTACATTTGAACTTTATTTAAGTTCAATGTATAGCAAACGACTTCGTATTATCACTAAAATTATCTAGCGATATATTAAATTCAAAAAATATTAATTTCTAAAAAATAATAAAAATTTTTTAATCCTTAATATAATCTTTAATTATAATATAATTATTTATATCCCGTCCTGCCCCTTCTTTTCCGATAACTTACCTTTATATGTAATAAAATACGATAACCCGTAAGATACGTCACTCAATGGTTATGCGCATTAAATCTTTTATACTGACATCACTGAACGCTATCTTTACATATAGCGTTAATTACTGCTTTCTATTTGTTTATACAATAATTTGTTTAAGTAATGCCATCTGTGGCCACTATGTAGCCAAATATTTCATTGAAAAATGTGTTTAATAACTGAAAACAAGAATGAACATTAGTAGTGCGCTCACTTTGACTTTATATCTATTGTTGATTTATATTTTTAAGTAAAAAAAAGTCTTAATTATTATTTTTTCGCTTAAAATTTTATGTAGTTTAATACATTGTTATAAATAGTACTTCAATGAATGTTAAGGATATTTTTTTCATTCATAGATTAGCTGTCGACGAGGTAACATCAAAATTGTGCTAATAAATAAATTTAGGCGCTTATAGTAAAGTGTTTTAGTTTAATTAGTAAGACGCGTGACGAAAAAACATACTGATATTTGCCCAGATATTAACAATTTGATACCAGATTTTTTGTCAGTTTTGACCAAATAAACCCCATTTTTAGTCATATCTAAATCTATTTAAGCCCTGACTTGCCCCTATTTAAGACAATTTTAAGTCATTTTTAAGCCAATTTGAACCCTGTTTTGCCCCTATTTAAGCCAAATTTGACTCATTTTTGACCCAATTTTGACGAAATTTTGTTCATTTTTGCCTGAATTTGTTTATAAAATGTCTACGCACAGAGTAACAGACACACAGATATTGAAAATCCAATAGCTGACTTTTTCTAAAAATAATTAAGCAATTTGTTTGGTTTATTTACGCTTATTATAAATAATACAAATATTATACAATAGAGTACTACATGGGAGATTGCAATATTAAATTTAGTTTAACCGAAAAAACTATTAGTTTAAAACAGACTTAATAACTCTTAAAAAAATACTGAATTAAAATTGTTTACGTGTGGCACTAATGGATGTCAGAGTGAAAGGGGGTGCAAAGGCAAATGGGGAAGCAGAGGTACATAGGAAGAGGAGCAAGAAGCGGTGTAGTGCACTACAGTTCTTTTTGAAGAGAGCCTTCTTTCAGATTAAGATAATACATAAACGCTAATAGGATTGAACGAAATCGTATACAAGAAAATTTTATTAGGAAGTAGAAAATCGTTATGATTAGGCTTATTAGCAGAAGGGTGTCCAAGTTAAAACAAGTTTATTTTAGGTTTGTATTTACGATTTCTTAAACTTCAATCCTTTAGTACGACTTCTAGTGCTAAACGCTAAACTTTATTTGCCTTTAGGCGTTAAAGAAGGCTCTGAAACAAATAACTGTAGTTCACATAAGGATGCTGGGAGCTGGTTATGCGGGACACGGAGGATGTTGGGGACGCAGGATGCGAAACACGAGGGATGTTGGGAATAGGGAATGCGGGGCACTTGGAAAATTTGCGGCAATTATTGCCGCTGGTCTCTAGTCAATATAAAGCTGTCAAATAACTGTATAGAATAGTTAATAAAACTCCCATTTATAAAAACTTAATTCTTATACAAAAGATACAGCATAAATAGATTTATAGAAATGCACTGTTTCACAGAAGGGTCTGAACGAGGTATAAAAATGAAATTTTTAAATCTGAAATCATAATAAACCAAATCTTCATGAAAACGACACTTTATTGACAGAACGTGCGGATCAATCCGATGGGTTAGACCCCCCATCCTTAAATAATGACAAAAATCAGTAATGTGACCCCCAAGACTATCAAAGTAAGGAAAACTCTGCTGAAATGCATGTAATAAAACTTGGAATACTGTTACGCATAAAAATTGATATATAGATTCTATTAAATTGAACAATAATGTCCAGTACCGATAATAATATCGAACAATCCAGTCTCAATTTGAATACCATTTTAAGCTGGTACGATCCTATAATTTTTATTGGTCTAGTTGGTTCAGTTATTATTTAAAATTTACTTTACAATGGCTTAATATAGTAGGAAATATATATAAACAAAAGGAACGCGATTTTGTAAAAAGAATTTATTGAAGAAATAAAAGGACGGTATAAATGAACAGAGATAACAATGACTAGAACAATGAAACATAAAACGTTTAAAAAGCAGAATTCAAAATTCTCACTCACGAGCACAATAGTGCCTAATTTTTTGGTTTTAATGAACTGCTCAGATCAGAGAAATTAGCTGGTTCTCAGTCTAAGTAAGGAGCTGGATTTATCTACATGCTTATACTTTTGCATTAGTTTTTATAATTTTCGTGTTTAATTTTTCAAAATTGACTTAATTCGCTTTTGTTATAAACGTTTTCCTTTTACACAATTAATATTGTATAAGTTATTCAAAATATTAAAAAAAGTGCAACTGTTTTAAATTTGAATTATGAATTATGGAAGTTAAGGCGACTATGAATTTGTTAATTTAATTCATCTGTTGACATGTGCACAGTAATTGTTTAACAAGTGGTTTACCTATTATGAGTTTCAATGACATACTTAAAGATCGATTCCAGAATGCGTTTGTACTCTGTTTTATGCCTCATCTCCTCCTATATTACAGATAGATATGCGTGAAAACATGCATGTGTGGTAGCACGGTAACATATAAACATATATTGCAAGTGAGTCTGTCGGTGAGTTTACGCATAATCTTTGGCCCTTAATCGTTGTACTAGTACAACAACACATAAACAAGTACTATATCTTGAAAAAAGAGTGAATTATTATTAATAGTTAAATTAAAGCAATTTTCTAAATAAAGTATTTAAAGAGATTTATAATGCGTTAATTTATTGACAAAAATTATAAAATATTAATTTATTCTAACTGTGCATTGATTTCTAAATATAACCGTAATTTTTTGAAAATAATTAATTTTCAATTTAAATAATTAAATTGTTAGTAATTTTAATAAACATTTAAAGTAAATTCACAAATAACACTGACTCTTGTTGTATTAGAAGTTGTGTACCATTTATAACTTCCATACCCGTAAATATACATGTATGGTCCAGTATAAGATTCCGGGTACCCGTTGGCCCACGAAGTATACGTTAATTCGTTTCCACTGTTTAACCATTTAAATTTGCCGGTACTGTTGTACCCACCGATCCAATAATAATAAGAACTTCGAAAGTATAAATAATCCAAATACGAAGCAACAATTTTTTGTTTTTCTTCCGATTCTATATCAACAAGTGTTGCATTATACTGTTGACACAAATTAATGGCTTCCCATCTGTATGCATAACTTGATTGTTTCATAGGATAAATAAGCACCTTTTCTTTATTATTTTCGATAAATATTTTAAACTTAAGAGACTTGAATAGGATTTCCATTTCTGATCGTTTATTAGACAACATTTGATCGAGTGTATAATAAGATTCAAGTATCTTTTGTGTTGCATTCAAATATTTCGTATACGCAGAAATCCTATTTTGAATGACAGTTTTGAAAACGTAATCGGAGTGTTCTTCTAATTTAGTCGTATTAACCATTTCCATTATAATGAGATCAAAAGGAACCTTTGGAGTTTCCAACTGATAGTTCATTATTTGGACTGTGGTTTCTACTTGTTTCGCCATGTTTTCAAACAAAGTAGCATTTATACTATCGTTTATTGTATCATTTTCTATTTGTACATTTCTGTTCAATAACAATTTAAGCATTTTATCGATTGTTTTCAGTTTTTCACACAACGCGTAATTTTTTTTCATGCATGAGATATCAGTCCATTTTCCGCGGGAGTAATCATCGGAATCGATTTGAACGCAGTAATCAGATTTATATTTTGGACTGCCTTCCGACCAATTCGTATAAATAGTTTCTACTTCGTTATTCCACTTGTATTTACTGCCTGTATATTTCAAAGCTGTCCAAATATTTTCTATAACTTTATTCGTTGTAAACAAATAATTTTCGATGAAGTGTTGCTCCTCTAGAGATGCAATTGTAACTAAAGTTGAATTAGTTTGAGAACAGGTTTTAACAGCCTCTTCATATGTATTCAGATTTTCGTAAAGTTTTAAACACTTCTCATCTTTGAATGATATCCAATCAGCGCATACTGTTTCAGCAAACATATTTTGTACTTAAAAAGTTAAAAAGATAGTTAAAATTACCAAATACATTTTACTATAGATATTTTATACCACAATAAACTAACAATACGAATAGAAAAATTATAAATTCACTTTTAAATCTCTTAAAAATCATTGTTAAATTGAATTTTTTATTTGAATGTATAAATTAACTGTAATTAATTTATAAAATAATAATAAAAATTTGTTTTATATAGTTTTTTTATTATTAATTAAGCAGGATATTGTTAGCAAAAATATGGGAAAAAGACATATTAATTGATTAAATCTTATCATAAGTGCTAGGTTTTTATTGTAAGTCTTTATTATTTAACAATTTAATAACACTCAATTAATTACATTGAAAAGACAAAAATATAAGTTATTAATATTTAACCTTCAACTGTCAGTGACAGGCTTTTTTGATTGTGCAACTATTGTATATACAATCAATAATGTATTTATCAGCATAATTGTTGTATACACATCTTTTCATACTATCAATAACCTAATTCTAATTTCCAGTTATCAATATTTACTATAATAAAAATGCTCTCTATTTATTTATAAGAGTTTTTATATTGCTATTTCGACGCAACTATTAAATATTGATTACGGTTAAGTAAAATATCGTAAATACTTTACTAACAATTAAAGATAAATTTTATCGGTCATGCCTCAAGTCTATTAAGAGTACAACAATTATTAGTACTGTATGTCTAAACAGAGGAATGCAATTTTATTTCATTTTTTCTTTATTTAAAATCATTGTTCAGCAAAGGTTTTTTACAATGAATTGTTATTTATATCTCCTTTGTGTTATATTTTTAGAAAATACTGAGTAAAACACAAAATGTTAATTTATTTATTGGTAAATATAATAAAATTCAATTTTTACAATAAACATTATAAAGCAAAACTATTTAGTTTTAATTATAAACATAAATGCAATTTCGATCGATTGTACAAATAACTAGACCAGTTTTGTTGGTAAAATAAGTAAAGCGAAAACCTATGCAATATGTGAACGGTTTATCAATCTAATCCTTTTATCGAAGTTCTTGCAACGGAGATATTGCCGCTTTTTTTGGCGATACGGTAACGGAAAAAGTGTTTCGAGCAAAAATCTTAATTATGGGATTCAACTTGAAAATGTTTCTACCACATGCAAAGGTTATTGAAATGTTAGCATTCATTATATTGAATATAGAATGCGGATTGCTTATAATTTCTCACATTTTATCGTAGAGTATTTCATCAAATGGTTCATACGGTGGCTACATTGATGCTTCGAGCGTAATTATTTTGTGTTTAGGGCACATCAAGTCGGATGTTGATCATGCAGAGATGGATATGAATCAATTACAGCAGCGACAGCTGTATTCGCTGCTTAATTGTATTTTAAAGAAATTTTAAGTTATAACAAGAACGGAACATTCACTGAGAGCTCACATTTTCACAGTTTTATGCATAAGGATGACTCAAATGTACTAGTATTAAAGCCAAGATGGAAAAGTTGCAATAACCTTTATTAATTTAAGAAACGAGGTCTCAGCTCGTGCTTCGCACGGATTATTAGTATTTATATAAATTTTGAATGTATAAATTTTCCATGAGGGGGTTTTCCATGACCCCTCATTTAACTCTGTTTTTTAGCTGAGTTGAATGATAAAGGTTGCGAATAGCAATATAAAATCATAAAGACAGAAATCAGTAAATCCATAAGCTTGCTTTTTCAAAAATTCATAAAATCTATTGCCACATTATATTATACTATTAAGTAAAAACATGTTTGTTTGTTGGTAATATATTCGATTATTAATGGACATTTGTGACATGTATGCATAGTTAATGTTTTGTTCATTTTTATGTTTTTGTTAATATTCATTTTTATATGCATTTGAGAATACATCTGGTTAGATCCATGGTGTCGGACTTTGAAGGTTTCAAATTTTTCCAAAAATCAAGGGGGGAGCGATCAAACTCATCAGATTTAATTTTTTGATTTTTCGGCAAAAAAAGTGTCTTTTTCATGAAAAAATTGCCATTATATGACTTCAGATTTTCATGAGGGGAGTATACCCCATCCAAACCCACCTCTCTGGGACGCCCTGGTTAGATCACGAATAGGATAATAAAAAGGCAAAATAATGTTTATATTCATGAGAATATCGTTTTTATTGAGAATTTCATTATACTAACCGCATGATCTGGTTGCATATTTTAATATTAATTAATGGTATATTAATCGCATATAGTTTAACATTTTATTTTTTACGATTTAATTTATTTAATGGTACTATTTAATGATTTTTATGAAAATTTATTTATCAAAAATTCATAGTTATAATCTATATTTATATAATGTTTTTTCAAATATAAATTTGAGCATAATTTAATATTTTTATAATTATCACATTTTATTAATAATAAATCGTATCTTTTCATTTGACTATACAATAGATGATATATAGGATGATGTGACGCTTTATTTATCATAAAATGAAAAAAAGGTGCATCACTTGTTTTCCTTGTTTAAGGATGTCTCAAATGTACTAGTATTAAAGCCAAGATGGAAAAGTTGCAATAACCTTTATTAATATAAGAAACGAGGTCTCTGTAACCGAATCGCGGACTTATTTTTATAAGAGGCCTAATGAAATTTATTAATACTTTTGAGTTTTGACGAATTATAAGAATACAAATTTATTTTTCATGTTTTACATTGAAACGTAATTTTGTTAAATTTTGTGATAAAAAAACATTTATCATATTCGTTTTGTCGTAAAAATTATAATGGATAAGTACATCTGCAAACAGCTTCCATCAAACACTATTGTCACTTATTTTACTAATAAGTCTATTAATTTTGATAAAATGGTGTCCTTTACAAAATTTTATGATTATCGACCATTCATTTATGGCAACGATCAAATAATTTGCGGGATTTTTACTAAATTAATTGTGGAATTATCGCGAACGTTTGGCTATAGGTAATTAATTATTTAATATTAAAACTGCTTGTTAACAAAAAAACGGATTAATAAAATGTACGGATTAAAAAAATCAATTTCGTCTTGGAATTTATTACAGCCTATCAAGATACCAAACTTTACCAATAATATATAGGAAATATTTAATTACAGAGCAAAAAATAGAAATAATCTTATTGCCGGTAAGCCATATCACTGCAATGTTAACACAAGAAGTCAGACAAAACTTAAGCCGAACACTTGGTATGCTCGATGGAGAACACATTGTGTCATATGCAATACCAGTACAATGGCCTCTTTTCAATTTTTTCGGAAGCTTTCAAATGATTGTTTGGCTGTTTATAATAATTACTTTATGCTTTATATCAGTAATAATATCAGTATTTGATAAAACATTAGAAAACTACTTCATTGATATTTGGAGATATGGGTCAGTTCTACTATCAGAGCCGTTTCCGGAAAAAACGTACAAAAAGTCAATGAAAGTTCTACCGAAAAGAATAATAATCGGAATTTGGTTGATATCATGTGTGGTTTTGTTGGCGAGTTTTAGTGGTGTATTACTTGGATATCTTATGAGAAACTCACCAAATTATGTAATCGATTCTTTTGAACAGCTTTATAGTCGCAAAGATTTGCAAATACTAGTCCGCGATGGACAATATTTTCTTTTATGTCTAATTAGATATAATGAAACTGATAGTATGGCTAAAGAATTCTTTCAACGCGTGAATAAAATCTCTTATAATAAATTAAGTAATCATTCAAATAATGTAGTTATTGATATAATCAATAAGATAAAAAGTGGGAAACATGTTTTGGTAATAAATAAATCATATTTTGACTCGGATGTGTTATTGGGGACAACAGAGTGGACAAAAAAATTAAAAAAAGAACTTTATGTTTCAAATTTTAGTTTCAATCAAAGATATTATTCATTTTATATGTCTCATTATAACAATCAGCTGATCAAAGATGTTAATTTTTTGTAAGTAATGTAAAGTTCTATGTTATATAAAATTTGGACATCCAAAGTGTCGAACATTATTGATGTTAGTTCAAATGGAAATGACAGGGAATACAAAAGTTTACAAAACATAGATTAATGTGACCAAACAATTTATAAAAATTTCTACGTAGGTGAATAAGTTATTTTAAAATGTAGGAGACTCAAATCTATGAGGTTTAGTGAATTGTAAATATAACTAGCGAAGCGCAATAAATACTTCACCGGAAATTAATTTAATTTTATCCCCGGTATCCATCCCCCAGTTCCTGCATCTACCGTATACGCGTCAAATTCTAGCGCACCACGTTATTTACATTATGTAACGTCGTTCACCCAAAATATACTCAATTATCTGTAGCGTAGCTTTAGTTTATGGAAAATGAAAAAAAATAGTTTTTGACTTTGATACTTTTTTATTCATTTTTAATCAGATTACATTAAGTACCGATCGTTCAGTATAGTCGGGGTAGGAATGTAGAGACGCCGTGATGTTGGATTATTGTGCTTAAAATGCGCATTATCTTAGGGATCAACAAATCTATAATATAAATGGAAAACTTTATATTTTAAAACATGGATAAAATATAGATATTTAATTCAGATAAATTTTCATTATTATTTTAGAATTGCGTGTTTAGTTGAATCTGGAGTTTATCCCTATTGGGTTCGGAAGTCATTTAAAGATATGAATTCAGATGACATTAAAATATGGAAGACACACTATTCAATTGTCGTATTGGATTTAAAATGCTTGAATGGTGTTTATTATTTATGGTTTTTAGGAATTGTATTTTCATGTGGATTTTATTTTTTTGAAAAATTGTTATATGTTTTTGCCTTCAATTCTAAATCTTATTAATATTTTACTTAATGAAAAATCTGTAAAGTATTTTAATAATCAAAATTTCTATAATAAGCTTAGATTTTTATCATAACTTAATTTACTCTTATATAATACATAAGTTATTTATAGATTATTTGTAAATTATTTCTGAATCGAAAAAATTAAATAATTATGTTTCACTGCAATGTTAACACTAGACATCAGACTAATTTGAGTCGAACACTTGGTATGCTCGATGTGCCCAATGCACTACCATTACAATGGCCTGTTTTTAATTTTTTTGGAAGCTTTCTGAATCCCATTAAGTTCCCATATTTTTTTTGGTCTAGTGGTAAAAGCGACATACAAAATATTTTCTACTAATAATAATGCTAAACTCTAAAATATAAACTACGAAAGTTTTCATTAAAAGACAGCACTGAAAAGTATGAGAAAAACCGCAACAAAAGGCGTTTAGAAATTCGCGAATATTTAGCAGCGAATTCCGAAATCATCCAATTTGTCGATTACGGCTTCTCTATAATACCTGATTATACTTTCTAAACAGAATGTGGACACGATTATAGATTTAAATTTATTAGTATGAGTAATAATTCAGTTGTGTCGGTAATTCACTTTGATGATCGGGCGAGAGTTAAACAAATAAAATTAAATTATAAAGCGATTATATGACTGGCGTAGTTTATACATTATTACAGACCCTTCAAATAAATAAGTTTGATTGATTTTGATCCTGTTTATTTAACCTTCAACTATCCGTGACAGACTTTTATTATTGTGCAACTATTGTATATACAATCAATAAAGTAATTTTCCCCTTAATTGTTTTATATAGATTTTAATTCAACAATTCGTGACTTGTAAAATACTGTCTGAAAATCTATATACTGTAAAAATTTATATTTAGAAAAGAATTTTTAAATTTACAGATTGACGTCAAACAAAATTTATAGCATTATACTATCTATTTAGAGATTGATTGTAATTTTATTCAGTATTCTTTATGTATTAAAGTTAGAGATGCACATTTTAACAGTTAACTCTTGACTTAATTGGTTAACCGGTTAAGTGAGTGATGAGTTAAATTTAAAAATTTTGATGTGAGTTAAAGTTAAGAAATTTTTTAACTCAACGTATTAAGAAAAAGTCGGGAGTTAACCGGTTAACTATAAATCAAGTAAAATTTTTTTAATTTAATTTATTATTCACAATAAAAATATATATTGTGTTACAAGTATTTGTATATATGGTTAAAATAAGAATACATTTTAGTCTAACATTAATGATTGAGATTGTTGTGCAAAACTAATAAATTCATTAATCTTTACAATAAAATATTTTTATTATAAAAAATGAGTGATTCTTCTAAGTGATGAAAGTGATCCAGAATTATGTATTTTAAAAGAAAAATTAAGTCATAAATACCATAGAATTTGTTTATTTAACTTATTGAGTTAACTCGAGTTTAATTTTTCTTAACCGGTCAAAGTTAAAGTTAAAAAATTTTTATAAGTTAAGGTTAAGAGTTAAACAAAATTCGTATCTTTTGATTTTGACAGAACGAATGATCACTAAAATACATTTGATTAATTAAATCTTATTTTTATATTTGTTTAATATTGATCAGAAAATTATAATTTATGAAGAAATTCTATTTTTATAGTAAAGTGTATTTTTCAATTTAGAAGTCAGATTATTGCGTAAATGACAAAATGTGAGTATCACGATAAACATTAAATATTTGCTTATAAATAGTTATGAGATATAACTAATTCATGACTTTATGCTTTCTGAATATTTTTTATTTAAAAAATACTAAACATTCAAGTATGCATTTCCAACTCATTTTTATTGCTTTATTGATGACCAATATTTTAGTAAAATGCTTCAATAGAAAAGAAGTTTGCGACCGAAATAAATTTGATAATTGCGTGTCAAAAGTAATCATATTAGGAAATCCGGCACTTAATTTCTCTGAAACAAGGGATGACATCAATAGCTATTGCCGGTAATCAAAAATATTATTTAAATTGATTTATTATAAATGTTAGTAGAATAGATTAAATTTTAAACTTAATTTTAGTGAATTACCAAAAAATGGTTACTGTATGAAAGACTATGCTAAACGATGTTTGGACACATTTCCGAGACAGGCTTCGAGTTTATTAGTATACAGTATTTACAAGTATTTTAAAAACTCTTGCGCTGCTAAGGAAGACTATTACTATTATTCGTACGGAACGTATTATTTCAACGGAAAAAATCGAAAACAGAAGGGAGCACATGAAAAAAAGTAAGATAAATAGAATATGATCTTTTATGTTCTATAAAATAATATGAATGCGTTACAATTTTTATTTTTATTATTACTTAAATTGCATGAAGAATAATTCCAAAATTTTTTAAATATGTTTTTTTTGTTTACACAATTCCTCATCTGTATTATATACTAAAAGAATGATCTCCCTCTCTCTCTCTCTGTCACGTTCTCCTATAATATTGAAATCTGCTAATTTTCAAACGTTAACTAACAATATCGGAAACTTTTAACCTATTGTATTGCGCTAAAAAAATTAAGTGTGAAATGCAATAAAACAAAATAACAGAAATTAAAATTATTTATACGAGAATATCAACAATATAAAACGTTATACGGGCATTAAAATGTTATTTCCCGCGAAGCGGTTTCTAACTAGTTTTTCTTTAAATTAGATACGTGTATTAATCATAATATTATTGAACTTTACAATAATACATGTAAAGTTTTGTTTGGTGTTGATAAGCAATAAATAAGGTTTTTCAGTATGAAATAAGTTAATTAAATTATTTAGTAAAGTTGTTAAAAAGCACGAAATTTTACATAAAATAATTTGTGGCTTATCTTTCTTTAAACTTCGTATTGCTATAAAAATACGCTCCATCGTTATGAGCATTTTGCTCCAACATGTTTAATTTTAGTACATTAAAACAAATTAAATATTTCATTAAACACGAAAATATGAAAAACATGAATTATTTTAATTATACTTAAGAAGACTTAAAATTAGTGTAGTATAGTATTCTAGTATAGGGATAGGAATAGAATAGAAACGCGCGAAAAAATTACAAGAATAGAATAGAAATAGAATAGAAAATATTTAAAAATTTAGGAATAGAATTGGAATAGAATAGAAATTATTTTAAAATTAAAGAATAGAATAGGAAAATAATATAATTAGAAAAGTTGGTTTATAAACAACACAACATAAAACCATGAAAAGCAAGAACGAAACATTCATAGAGAAGTCACTTTTTAGACTTATTTAATATAAAGAATTTCCTAAATTAATAAAAGATTGCGAACAAACAGACGGGCATGGACATGGTAAAAAGCAAAAGCTCGCTTTTTTCTAAAAAATATTGAGCTAAAAATTAATTAAGAAAAAAGAGCTTATGCTTTTGACATTGTTCTTCCCACTTTTTTTTTAAAAAGTAGAGCTTTTCTTTTGACACTTCTACCTGTTCCTCTTATATTTATAAAGGGTCTTGAGAGGATATGAGAACGGGATACGGGAATTGGATTCAGTTCAGAAAAAGTCAGCTCAGTATAAATTTGTCGTTCTTGCTTTTTAATTTAATTTAATTCTACCCTTATTTTAGCGCCACTCGCTCGCCGCAGAAAACGCAATCCTAAAATATTCGAAATTTTATTGAAAATTATTATCGGTTCCTTAACTGAACTAAACTTAAGCTGCAAAAATATAATCTCAGCATTCAAAAATAGATATAACGATAAATTAACGATTTGATTAAACCATTTTAAAACATATTGTAACTATACTAGTTGTTTTTTAACTTAAATATTTCAAAAAATGTTGATTTTAATTAACGATTCTAACGGTTTGAAAAATAACTAATGATTTTATTAATTTTTAACGAATTCAATTTTTGTTAAATTTGGTTAAAATTGTCGGTAAATTCCGAAATATTGTCGATTACATCCGATAAGTTTAATGTGTGGTCTTATTTTCCTGTTTATCACTGGAAAAATATTTATAAAAAAATTTTCGAAAAATTTAAAGCCACAAAGCTCGAAATATTACCGTTTTAAACCGATGTGTTTTTGAAGAACCTGCAATTTTTGGAGTAAATCATTAATTATTTTCTAACGATTTTTCTAACGATTAATAAACTAATTTGCACCTTTTTTCTAACCATTTTCGAAACCCTAATAATATACTATTTTATCATTTAAATTAATAACTAATATAATGCACACGAAATCTTTAACAATGCGGAGTTAAAAGGAAGATCTTTCTTTTAACTCAGCATTATTTAAGTTAAAGATTTTTTATCGGATTGTAAAAATGATCTAAGAAATTGTAAGCAAGTATTAATCCAGAAAATAAGTTATTTTACAGATTTTATAAATTAATATAAATAAATATTTTATTTTTAAAGTTACAGCATAAATGTATTTAAATATTTTCAACTTTTTGGGATTTGTCAGTCAAATTTGATTTAGTTTTAGAGACACAAATTTTTACACCAAAACACAATATTTTTACATTAAAAAATATAGTTACTCTAAAACATATTATTAGTTAGAAGAATATATGAATTTTTCATTTGGTTTTTCAACTACGCTTATAAACTGTAGATATTTGCTGCCACACTGCGTAAACATTGTTAAAGATAAATTGGATCACTGCTCCACTAATTTGGTAGAAGAGTTCACACAGATATCATACTTAAAGAAAAATCAACAAAAAATTCCACTAACATGCTGGTCAATACAATTGATTTATTTATTAGAATATAAATCACAAATTACAAAAATAAATTCATATGAATGACGTTTAATACTTTATTTTTTGTGAATAGCTATTATTGGAAGTTCGTTGATTGCTTAGTGGATGTAATCGACAATGAATCGAAACGCATACGAATTTGCACGGAAATACATGTATCAGAATTTGTTAGCATAAATCGATCGCTCTCTCATAGTTTAGTGAATTATGTTTGTGGCATTTATTATCATAAATCAGATAAATGTAAACATTTAATTTCGCGTAATCGCTTGAATACCACTTCCACGCGTAAAATGTCTAAAACTCCATTATCGCCATTAATTGATATTTTTCAAAGTTTGAATTAAATTATTATAAATAAAATAAGAAACTAATTCATATTTGCAATAATGTTATACAGTATTTAATGCTTCATTTGAATATTTTCTAATTTAACGCTTTTGTCGCGTACTTTAGAGATTTTGTTGATAACTGGAATGGTAATATCTCTAATTAAAATTTTTAAATCTGGTATAACGTAACAGTCTCTCCAGTTTCACAATACTTTTACAACAATACTAGTATTTGCAACTCGCTTCGCGGAAATAAAAACATTTTTATTTCTCTAATTAGCTCATAATAATCAGTTTATTGCTATTATTGCCCTTATAAGGTTTCAAATTGTTAATATAGTCGTTGTATATTGTTTAATTGTTGGTTATCACACTTAACTTTTCTCGTGTTACCCAGCAATGTTCTTTAATAATTAAAAGTTTTTACATTATGTTTTTATAATTGTTAATTATTTTTTTATATTCTTAGTTAGTATTCGTAAAATAAGCTGGTTTTAATTTTGGTTAAACAGCTCATTGCAAATAACAAAGTAAACCATTAGTCGAACACAATATTTTACGAAAACCAATTTACTGGCACTCATTGATATATTGTTGGTTTGTAAACAACTATTTAAATTGAAATCCCAGCATCTAAATTAACAAAGTTAACAATCAACAAATTTAATTTTAAACATCACGCATAAATTCACAAACATCTGTGTTGTAGTGGTTTAACGCTATGTTCACTTACCCTAAATTTCCATATATAATGCGCTCCATGTATAGTGCGTAGAATGAATAGAATAATATGAATTATTTTATGAGTCAAAGCATCACTATGTTGTTCATTAATTCGTTACTCGTTATCCAACCGTTTTTTCCGAAAGACACGATCTTTTTCATTCTCAGACTAGCGCCACACATCATCCATCCGATTGTTTTTTTGGTTTTACGATCACTTTCTTTCTGCTTCTCGCACCACTTATCATCTGCTCTCTTCTCTATCCATTTACGATTTTTTCTCGTTTATTTTATCTTGTTTTGCATCCATAATGTTAAATTGTTTAGTTATATTCGAAAGTTTGTAAAAAATTAAATATTTGTTAATATACTCTTAAAAAGTTGATGTTCACTCTGAAATCTGAATCACTACTAACATGATTTCAGAAATGTCTCTCTCAAGTAATGTTGCAACAATATAAATAAAGCATTAAAAGAATTTTTCAAAAAATTACAACTCTTATTATATATATCACAGATATTAAACAATATAAAATAATAAATATTTTTATTACATTGATGAAAAAAATACAACACGAATGAAACAGATTTGGGTTTTCACTCTCTGAAGTGCTTTTGCAACAATACTTTTAACAATGCATTAAAAACTTTTCAAAAAAGTACAACCAACATTTACAAACTGTGATTAATTGTGAAATTATGAAAAATTTAAAAAAATGGAAAAAGTGAAAATATATGAAAATATTGAAAAAAATCGTAGAAGTTTAAAAAAATTTAAAACCTGTGTCTATAAACAGATTGACAGACAGAATGACAGACATCCCAAATTCAATAGCTCAACTTTTATAACTAAGAATTCACTATATTTATTTAACCGGTTTGTTACTAGCAAATGTTCTTCTAAGTTGGATATGATTAAGTTACAGCAGATTTAGCCGTAATCTCTGCATATTTGTATTTTAAAAATTTTGAAATTATAAAAAGAACGGAAAATTCATAGAAAGCTCACAAAGATAGAAAAGTTTCAATCCCTTTATTATAATAAGAAACATTTGAAATCCCTTAATTATTATAAGATTGGGGACACGTCACGGACAGATAAACAGATATTGTCATATCAATAAGCTTGCTTTTTCTAAAACGTGAGCTAAAAAATTTAATTCAAATTTTAAATAACTCATAAAATCTATTGTCACATTATATTATACTATTAACTAGTAAGTTATAACATGTTTGTTTAGTGGTATTAAATGTATTCGATTAAAATAAGGTTTGTGTCATGAATAAAGCACGGAAAATTAAATATAATAGTTTTTTATCGGTTAATGCTAGTGCTTAGAGAACTATTTTAGGGGTGTTACTATTAAAAACAAGTTGTTTTGCAGACTTTAAAAATCAATTTAAATAAATATTTTGAACATAATTATAATAAATTAATTTTTAATTATTTTAATGTTTTTGGGAAATTTTAATTCAAAATCGAATAGTTTTTGAAACTCCATAATTATTTAACCTTTCTACAAAATTTTTCGATAAAAATTTAGTGAGTTTTCTTAGTACTATTGAAATGTTTTATTCTCATATATCCTGAAAAGCAAGAATTTTCAGAGCTTTGTAAAAAACTCTAAACTATATCAGCTTTAATAATTAATAAATTAACAGCTTGTATTCCACATCTTATTCATTATTTTTGTTTAATTATCTATATTATCTCCAATATTTTTGTATATAAAATAAAATATTTTATTAATTTAAGTTATCAATAAAAAAGAAATAAATATTAATTATTTTTGCTTTTAAATCAATATTATAACCTAAAACAAAAAATTATTTTCCGGGCTTTAGTCATGAATAATGCATTGTTAATGTTTTGCTAATGGCGTTTTACATGTTAATATTTATATGCATGAGAGAATTCATTTGGGTTACATCGCGAATAGGATAATAAAATAGCAAAAAAATTGTCTATATTCAAGCGTTACTTTAGCTAAGAATTTTTTTTTTAAAGACAGCGTGTCATTTTACTAATCCTACAGTTCTGGTTGCATATTTTAATATTAATTAATGTTATATTAATCGCAAATAGTTTAACATTTTATTCTATGCGATTTAATTTAATAAATGGTACTATTTAATGATTTGGATGAAAATTTATTTATTGAAAATTCTTAGTTAGAATTAATATCTATATTATGTTTTCCAATATAAATTTGAGCATAAATTCAAAATTTCATATTAATCACATTTAATTAATAATAAATCGTATCTTTTCATCAGTCTATACAAAAGATGATATATAGCTGTAACGTTTTATTTCTCATAAAATAAAACAGAACCGAAACAATGATTCTCCATATTTAAGGAGAAAAGCTGTAACCGAATTTCAGACCCATTTTTATTAGAGGCATTTTGAAATTTATTAATAAGTTTGAGTAGTGACTAATTATAAGAGTTAAGTAAACGAATTAATTATTCGTGTTTTACTTTCAAATTTAACGTTGTCATAAAAAACGTTTATCATATTATCGTAAAATTTATAATGGATAAATACATTTGCAAACTCGTTCCAACAAACAGTACTGTCACTTATTATAGCAATCAGACTATTAATTTTGATAAAATGGTGTCGTTTACGAAATTATATAATTATCGGCCGTTTATATATGGAAACATTCAAATAATTTGCGGGGCTTTTGTTAACTTAATTGTGGAATTATCGCGAACATTTGGCTATAGGTAACTAATTATTTAAAATAAAATTACCGTTTAACATAAAGAGGATTAATAAAATGTAATGATTTAAAAGAATAAATTTCGTCTCGGAATTTATTACAGCCTATCAAGATATCAAACTTTACCGATTAAATATAGGAAATATTTAATTACCGAGAAAAAACTAGACATTATCTTTTTGCCGGTAAGCCATATCACTGCAATGTTAACACAATACATCAGACAAAACGTGAGCCGAACACTTGGTATGCTCGATGGCGAACACATTGTTTCACATTCAATACCATTACAATGGCCTCTTTTTAATTTTTTCGGAAGTTTTCAAATGATTGTGTGGCTGTTTATAATAATAACTTTATGCTTAATATCATTAATAATATCAGTATTTGATAAAACATTTGAAAACTACTTCATTGATATGTGGAGATATGGGTCAGTTCTACTATCAGAACCTTTTCCGGAAAAATCGTATAAAAAATCAATTGAAGTTCTACCGAAAAGATTAATTATTGGTATTTGGTTGATATCATGTGTTGTTTTGTTGTCAAGTTTTAGTGGTGTATTACTTGGATATCTCATGAGAAACTCGCCAAATTATGTAATCGATTCTTTTGAACAGCTTTATAGTCGCAAAGATTTGCAAATACTAGTTCGCGATGGACAGTATTTTCTTTCATCTCTAATAAGATATAATGAAACTGATAGTATGGCTAAAGAATTCTTTCAACGTGTAAATAAAATCTCTTATAATAAATTAAGTAATCAGTCAAATAAAGAAGTTATAGATGTAATCAATAAGATAAAAAGAGGAAAACATGTATTGATAATAAATAAATCATTTTATGGCTCAGATGTGTTATTGAGAAAAACAGAATGGACAAATAAATTAAAAAAACAACTATACGTGTCAAAATTTGGTTTAAATCAAAGATATTATTCATTTTATATGTCTCATCATAACAAGCAGTTGGTTAAAGATTTTAATTTTGTGTAAGTAAAATTCTATGTTGTATCAAATTTGTCATTCAAAGCTTCAAAAATTAAAAATTTCTATGAAGGTTAAAATGTTAGGTTAAAATTTAGGAGACTCTCAAATTCATGAGGCTTAGTGAATTGCAAATATAACTACAGTAGCGTGAAAAATACATGATTGAAATTAGTTTAAGATATCGAACAGACATCCGCGAATCACCTTCATCTAGCTCTAGATATTAGCTCAACTAGATATTAACGTTATGAATATAAACAATGATATGTAGTAGACTAGTAAATCGCCAGAAGTACACGGATAAGATAAAGATATTTAATTCAGTTATATTTTCATTATTATTTTAGAATTGCGTGTTTATTTGAATCTGGAATCTATCCCTATTGGGTTCGGAAGTCATTTAAAGATAAGAATTCAGATGACATTAGAATATTGACGACACACTATTCAATTGTCGTTTTGGATTTAAAACGTTTGAAGGGTGTTTATTATTTATGGTTTTTAGGAATTGTATTTTCATGTGTATTTTATATTAATCAAAAATTGTTCAATCTTTTCGCTTTCAATCGTAAACCTTATTAATATTTTATTTAATAAACAATATCTAAAATATTTTAATAATCAAAATTTCTATAATAAGCTTAGATTTTTAATATAATAACCCTAATTTACTCTTATACAATACTTAACTTATTTATAGAATATTTGTGAATTTTTTCTGAATCGAAAATATTAAATAATGTTCTTCTTTAGACTGACAAGTGTTGATTTTAATAACTACCAAATGCAAAAAATTTAAATATGTTGGAATCATAGTTACCCAAGGTCTGAAGTACCAGGTTTGGCCAGATCTTGGAAATCTTATTTTTAGGGGGGGGGGTCGAAAACTCATCGGATTAAAATGACAATTTTTTTGTCTTCTGACCAAAAAATTTTTTTCAGTCAAAAAATAGCTCTTTTTCAATACAATCTCGATTATCATGAGGGTGGTCAATTTTTCCAGAATTCTAGGGGGGTCAACCTTAGGAACGCACCCCCCTTGGGTAACTCTGGTTGGAATACAATGGAATGCAAATATAACAAGCAATCTTTGAGTGAATTAAAATTGTTTCTGCATTAATTTTAATATGTTAACCTTATTTTTTATAAATAAATACTTTCCATTTTATTAATTTAATTGTTAGAAATTTATTTAAGCGTTTAAAATAAATTCATAGATAACGCTATAAATTTTATAAATTTACTAGCGATACACAAATTTTATTTAAAGTTCCTACTCGGTCCTTGATTTTTATGTCGGGTTGGGCTTTATCTTTCTCAAAAAATGGACTCGGTTTTCCGCAACCAACTGTGCTGAAATTTGGAGTAGGCCTAAGATTTTTAACTATTAAGGAGTCGTAAAACATATAATTAAACATTATCTTAATACATTAAAATTGTTTTAATTTCAAGCTAGCTTAAAAAAGCAAAAATTTATATTCGTTAATATTTTATATGAAGTTTTTTATATGGAAAATCAAGCATTTTATTCGGTTCCAAGAGCATTGCAATTTGATGAAGAAGCGTATGAAAGACTAATCTTGAATTGGAAGCAATCGCACAGAACATTAGATAACCTATTAAAAGCTATTACCGGAATGTCAAATTCGGTATAGTTTTGAACCTATTAACCTAATTTTAATTGCTAAAGTTTATAGTCCTTAAAACGGTTATTGTATCAAAATAATTTGAAATAAGAAAATAAATTTAATTATTTAATCAAAATTAGAAATTTAATAAATTTTTATTGGCAACTCTGGTAAAATAATTTTAAAAATTAATTTAGTTTTTCTATTAAAAATATTAGAACTGTAATAGAACGTTAACGTTTTTTTATCACGCAATTAATGTTTCAAATTTTAAGTCGAAGATCGGTACGCATATCTATTTATGACCCTAAATCGTGTGTTTATGACCATAGTTACCCAAGGGGGTGCTTGCCCAGGGTTGGCCCCCCTAGAATTCTGGCAAAGTTGACCCCACTCATGAAAAATCGAGATTAAATAGAAACCGTCCTATTTTTTGATTGAAAATTTTTTTGGTCAGTAGACAAAAAAATTGTCGTTTAAATCCTATGAGTGATCATTTATTGTTTATAAAAATTTTTCAATGCTTTCATTTAATTAATATTTTTTATATGAACGGTTTTTGAAAATATTACTATTTGTACAATTTTTAAATCTAAATAATAACAAAAATAAAATCTAAATAATAAAAATGCACTCAATAACAATTATGCTGCAATTAATTGAATCTTATCCAACTCTGCGTGATCGACATCCGACTTTATGTGTTTAAAAACAAGCGAATTACGACCAGCCAATACCGGTACAGTCACTTCCACATAACTTTGGTTATTATTAAATATACCCCAAGAGTTTGAATTTTTTGGATAATTGACTTCAACTGTGCTTAAATTGTTGATAGTTAAATGATGAGTTGCGTTGGAAATACTGCAATAATAAATGCGTAGCTTTTGTTTAGCCTCTGATTGAACCCATACTCCAGTGATCTCAACACTTGCATCATCGGCGTCAATGCCACCAACAAACGAACCTCCAGACGCAGTGCCAGATGCTCTTACCTCAGAATTTATAATTAATCCATCTTCTGCTTCGTAAGTGCCATCAATACTAGTCTGAGGAAAATGAGCCGACACTTCAATCTCAGTTAACCCGAAGTAGTAATCCTTCTCTAAATTGCGTTTTAAGACTACCCGTAACTGTTGAGTTTTAACAGGTGTAAAGTTAATTACGTTCACATTATTCGGTGAACATTTAGCTGGAGAAATGTGTTGATTTTCCGCATCAATCCAACTGTTTGAGTGATATATTTGTACCCTATATGATTCTGGACAGTCTGTGTAAAGAGTGATAGAGTGGGTAAAATTTATTTAGTAGAAATTGCGTCCATATTTACCAGTTTTTCCTTCGCCGGTTACAACATCGGAATACACATATAGCCGAACTTCATTTACCGTTTTCTCTCTTCCAGGACCGAAATCTAAAGCATACCAGTCTTCAGTATTGTGCGATTGCCAGTTAGTCCAACGATTTCGCGGAATATAGTCATAAATCACTCTTCCGTCGACAGCATTCCACACCGAGTCTTGTTCATGCGTGAAACTGGCGCTCGGTTTAGGATATCCCTTACCGAAAGCGTTTGCCGCATAGTTTTCTACCATTGAACGACTGGTATTTAATTTTGTTTCCGGTATGGTAACTGTTAAGTGACAAACACAACTTGAGTTAGCTGTTTTTTGGCCATCGACAAACACCTTCAACCCTTCACCTGTGAATGCAAGTTAAATGAGGGTTTAGTTTTTTGGTAAAGAATAAGTTATTTTGTTTGCCAGAACCAGTGTTATAACGTTTTCCATTTCTATCAAATAAAACGGTTATATTGTGTCCGTGATATAACAGATTTTCAACGATAAAATAATCCCATTCATCAGGTATGAGCGGATTAATTTCAAACACATTATCGCTTCTCGGTTTGATTCCTATTAATTCTCCCAAAACGTTGTCCACATATGTTGAGTGAAGGTAATGTTCCGAATGATTTCTATTCGTAAGAAAATATTTTCGAGTCAAAAGAAGCATTAAAAGTTTTTATTTTCCACATAATTTACTCTGAATCGCAAACCCAAATATCAGTTACGGGTGAATGGCATTCAGCCACATATGGTTTACCATTTTTGTAAGAACTCTTTGCATATGTACTCAAAGCGTGATAATAATCATATTTATTAATAACTGTCTGCTTGTAATTATTAACTGTGTTCGCAATCGCTCCAAGCGTTAGTGCAGTCGAATATGGCCATGAATTACCATTCCTATGAATTAATTACATGTTATTTTCTAGAAGATATTATTTTTTTAACTGACCAATAGCAACACTTATTCCATTTTTGTTTTCCATCGTAATATTTACTTCTTATCTCGCAAGTTGGCGGTCCATAACTTGTGTTGAATCCTTCCGTATCATGTAATTGTTGCCATATTATGGCGTATGATTCGTTGTCGGGTACGTTAAACCGAAACGGATAAAACCCAACCTCTTCACGTGAATCAATTAGATTATGATTTGGGTTATTATCTCTTATATGAGAAAAAAAATTAATACAAAATATTTTTAAAAACAAGATTTGTGAAACCTTTGCATGTGATAGAAAAATTTTCTCGTTGGATCCCATAAATACTTGTGTATTGCTTGTCTTAGATTACTAGCTTTAGTCCGAAAATCTTTTTCCGTTACAGTATCGCCACTAATCGCGGCAATATCTGCAATCGCAACAGCATTGGCATACATTTCCGAATTAAAACTGGGACGATATCCGTCACCGCCACCAAACTGGTCAGAAGTAGGCATTGAAGCGCACGAATACTCTTGTGCGTCCCATAACGGAGAGATGTGATACAATCCAACGCTTGATTCATAGTGATTTGACCATAGATTGTAATTATGAACTAATCCCTGTTTTTGTGATGTAATAAACTGTTTATCGCCGGTTATACCGAACGTATTCCAAGCCGCTTCAGCGATCCATTCCGAGTATTGCTGTGTAGCGCCTCCTTCTCGGCTCCAAAAGTTTATGTAATCCTTTGTTCATAAATTTTTATTAATATTTTAACATCAGGATTATTCACGTGATTACTTGTGCGTAATTCCTATTTCTAAGCCATTTCGCTTCGTTTATGTGATGACCCGCAGCCGCGTTAATAGTGTCGAACTTCTGCGAGTAACCGACTGGTAAAACGAATTCAGTGAATACGTAACCGGAACCCAATTGCGTGTAACGTATGTGTCGCTTCAAAAGTGACCATCGATAATAGTAAACCTAGTATTTAAAAAAATAACTTTATATTTCTAGATTGTTGGGAACTTCGCATACTTGTTCTATTTGAGTGTTAGGAACTTCGATAAAAGGTATTTGATTTATAAACCATTCACTTTCCGCAAAGTTTTTCACTTTAGATATTTTATCCACAAAACTTGTGTAGTTATTGGCGCAATCTATAAAAATTACATTGACGGCTATAATTAAAAGTGATAAATTCATTTTTTAAGAAACGAATTAAATGTTTTATAAATAAATTTAAAATAAATCCTTGAAATATTTTCGTTGACATATATCTAGTGTCGGTACGGATTTAACAGTTGCTGTTTTTCACATCATTGAAACATAAATGAAAATATGAATAACATTTCGTAGATAGTGGTTACTAAGCTTACCTATAAGTAAAATTTATAATATTTAATTATAAAGATATATTTTTACGTTTATAACTTTACTACAATTTAAAGCGAATCTTTAAAAAAATTAAAAATCAAAATTTAGCCATAATTTTTTTATTGATGCACACCAATTCTGCATAAGAATTACATATCTATTTCACACATGTCGAATGTTGATAATAATGAAGGGGACCTATATAATTGTGCTTACAAATATCCTTTGAACGAAAATAAACTTGAAATGGTGTAGAAATCTATTTGCCAATGTTATTGCCAAACAAAATAAATTTTTCAATAACTATTAGTCTTTTTATTCGACCAAATTATAATATTAAAATATAAAATCAATTAAAAAGAAAAATAAAGTTAATTATAATAAATATAATCACTATTAGATATTTAAAAACAAAAAATTAAATGTTAAGTCAAGAGTTTGTTAATTTATTGGAATTAATACTGCCGTTAAAACAGTAGTATTTTTACTTGATGTTAAAAATTTCTGTATTTACTAAATATTTTGTTTACTACTCAATAACTCGTAATAGGAACTGATAAAAGTTTATTGCTTCTATTATTATCTTCTGTTTGCCATATGATTATGAAAAACTAAGAAAGTAAACACTTAAACAAGAACGACACATTCATTGAAAGCTCACTTTTAATAGGTATTTGCAATCTTATGTCAAAAATTTATTAGTTTTTGAGTCAAGATGGCAAAACGACAAATACCTTTATTATTATAAGAAATAGGAGAAATACCTTTATAGACATAAGACTGCGGACAGACAGACGGACGGACAGACGGACGGACAGTGTCAAAAGCATAAGCTCTACTTTTTATAAAAGTGAGCTAAAAAATAAAACATTAACATTTAAATACCGGTTCAATGTCTAAATAAGTGCCGTATTTGTCAACTGTAACGGTTTGGTTTCTATATTCAAGTCCCACCAATTTATTAAAATATCCGCCGCCATACAGAAAATGCGGGGCTGACATCACTATTAAGGTGCCACCTGATTGTCGTTCGCAATTCGATATATCTAGTATACCAGACACCGAGCACTCCTCAAAATTGTCTGAAGGATTATTGCAGTAACATTTATTGGTTTTACTTGTCCTCGCGTTTTCAAAATATTCAGCTGGTACTCTAAATCGAT
>JAQIXJ010000794.1:0-27202 GCA_034700185.1 Phthiracarus laevigatus | reverse complement strand
TCAAATCCTTTTGCTGTTTGATTTCTAGTTTCTTTGCGTTTAGTTGCTCAACGAAATCGAACATTGGATTTTCTATTAAATTAATTAATAGCTGTTTTGATTCAATATTTTCTTTCAATTGTTTGTCATTAACAGATAATTCATTATTAGTATTTTGTATACAAATCTACTAAAAATAGTGGAATCGAGGCAAAAATCTCAAGTCGCCAAGTGGCATACGCAACAATTATCAAGCGATCGTAAAGTGATTTGTTTTTGATTTCATCTGCTTTTACATAATATATAACTTATAGCAGAAAATAATAATGGTAGCGAGAAAACAAACAGAGCTTGCGACCATAAACTAACTAAAATTTAATTAGCAATGTCAAATATTATTAACGCAAAGATCTTGTTAAACTATTAAACTACGTTTTTATTTATATTTCAATTTTACTTTTATATAATAGATATTTTGCTTTCAATACTTTAAACGATTATTTTAATAGAATTTTAAGTTTTGATTTTAACTCCTCGTTTAATTTAAATTGCATTTCGTTTTCAAAAGTTTCTGATTAAATATCATTTCTATTTTGTATTTTTTTTTGTATTTCGATTATTAAATGAAATTTTAATTGAAAGTAATAAATTTATTTTAACTTTCATATATAACAACTAAAAATTGAAATAGTTTTGAAAATTAGCGTTTAAATATTTTTTCAAATTTATTGACTTAAACTTGGTACGTAGAATTATTAGAATGCCTAATCGTTTAATTTGTTACAATATTAAAAAAGCTTCAGAACAGTTATTGAATCAATTATAGAAATATATTAATTTTCTAATAACCTAAAACTTATTTAAAACTATATATGAATTTATAAAATTATTGAAAACAAATCAGTTAAAAATAAAAATTACAAAAATTAATTAAAATTAAGATTAATTTTTAAAAAACTAAAATTTGAAATGTTAATCGAAATTAAAATGCATTTGTACGCATATATTGTTGATATCGTTGTAAATATGATTTAAATTAGGTGCTCCGTTTCTTAATAAACTAACTAAGATAGCCAGATTTGTATCATTTTTAGACTTTTTAGAACTTCGCAGAATGATAGAGGTTTATCGATTGCATTTAGAAATTGTTATCTATTTAACGAAAATAAAACTAAAAGATAGAGGCTTTATTTTCATGAAATATGTTGATCTAACAGAGAAACTGATTGTTGAAAACAAAAAGATAGAAAGTTTTAAGGTCTAGATCATTATTGAAAATGTTAAAGCAATTCGACTCGCCATTCGAATTTCAATATAAGAACGTATCATACGTTATATTTGATAATGATTGTAATTGATCATGAGGGATTATTTGCATCGAATAAAGATCTAGGTTAGAAAACATCACTTTTTTAATATAGCAAAAATTCCTTGATAATAAAATTTCTAACACCTAATGCAACCCAATAATATAAGTAATGATTTTTAGAGATTTAAAAAATTAATTAATATATTAAGTATTACAGTTTAAATTTCTCTTACAAGAAAATAATTATATTGTCTCCCATTATAATCGCAAATGATCTACATTTTTTTTGTTGCCATGAAGATTTACGTAAACTGAATGCTAGTAGAGTGGCTTTCAAAATAATACTATTAAAGTTTTTCATTTACTTTTGCTAATTATTGACTACTAAATACGGTATTCCTTCATTTTTAATTGGTATCATTTATTTTCCAAAAATACGTAGAATATATACGTATATCGCCACAACTTATATTTGTTTCTCAAGCAACCAGTAATATTTAAACAATAGTCTCAAATATATCTTATTTAGATTATCATTATATGTGGAAAAATTTTTTTCTATTGGCGTAAAATTGTAAGATAAAGATTATTTTATGTAATTAAAATAACATTCTAATTACAAACTGAAATTTTTTGAATGAGAACGTGTTGCACATATGAATATTTATTTAATAATTATTTAGAAGTTATAAATAATTAATATAAGAAGGAATTATTTAAAAATGCTAGTGTAAAAATTTCTTTTATTTACGCAAAACTAAAACAATCAAATTTAAAAATTCGAGTTTAGGCAAAATTACATTACAAGTAAAATTAAAAACTAGTTATAAATAGTAATATGTAAATTTGACATTGCTACATAGTTATCATGGGCTATAACCTTACAATGACTTTGAGGATAGTCACGTTGAACTGCCATCATGTTTTAAAACTCAAACGCATTAGTTATTACAACTGCTATTAGTTCTATGAATATTTAATATGCTGTAGAGAGCAGTGAAGACATTTTTTAATGTTAATAAAGATGTTTTTCACCTATTTCATATGGTAAATAAGGGACTTTTATGCTTAACATTGCAAAAATACCATTAATATAGCCAAAATGTAAAAATTATGCAAGAATGACTAAAGATAATATTTAAATTTGAGTGACAAACGCAGGTTTTTGTTTAAAAATGTGATTTTCAGGCTCATAATTGCAAAAAAAGTTAACGAAATAGTATCCAAAATGGGCAAAATTAAACTTAAATTAAAAAAGTTGAATAATAATAAAATTGACATATTCCGGTTTTTGCTGTAAATATATTAATTTTAGACTAAAAATTGTTAACAATTACAAAAACAGGCCAAAATGGGAAATACTAGCCCACCAAGACAAAAATATGATTAAAATTAAATTGAACAGGCTGTTATATGCATTGAAAAATAGACTTATTCTCAAAAAGGTTTCGAAATCTAGTCAAAATATGGGAAATGCCAAAATGCAAAAACTTAAACGGGAATATGCTACTAATAAGCGATAGTAAAGCGATTTGACTTGATTTCATTTGCTATTAACATAATTTTAATCTTATAACAGATAATATAAAATTTTGGGAGCTATCGAATAAAAAATCGAGAGACCATAAACTTCCTAAAATTTAATTAGCAAAGTCAGTTATTATGACAGGATCGATAATGGTTGTTCTTAAATCCGATAATTGATGCTAAACACGAATGATCGTTAACTTATCTAATCATAAATCTATCTGTTTAATTGTATATTGGTAATCCTTCATTTTTAGTTAAGTAATCTAAAAAGTTAAAACATTAATAGTTGAGTATCTGGGTTATTTAAAGTTATTCTAATTAACTCGTTTTAAATTTTTCATAAATCAAATTTGTTGTATACAAAGTTTGGATTTTATTTGATTTTGTTTTTTTTTCAAAAATTGAGGTAGTGGATGATTCTACAAATGGGTTTGTAAGTTTTATTTTTAATAATTTATCATTATCGTCTGTCCAACATTATAAAAATATATTTTGTGAGAATATTTGAAAATAATATTGAAGTTTGATTTACAGATTATGTTACTCGAAAATAAGTTGAACTAATATAGTTTCACATCAAAATAAAAATTGATTATGCAAATTGTAAAAGTAAAAAATGAATATTTAAGGATTTTTCATAAATATTAACATATCCGTTGACTAGATTATATATTAAAAGGTGTATAAGCTCTAACATCTTATTACAAACTACTAACATAATTATTAGTTATTAATTCTATAATAATAATTATGAAAAAAAACAAATAAAAAATTCATTGTTAAAAACTGAATAATGTTATATTTAAAATTATTACTAATGAATTTGAGAATAAAATAAACTACAGTGCTCAAATTAAGCAACTCAGTAATGAGTTGTACTAAGTAACATTATTCAATTAAATAATTTTTATAGCCTAAAAAATTCCATAAATTAAAGCAAATTAAAAGGTAATTTTTAATTTTCTATAATTTTAAAAATTAGTCAAAATATCGAATTTAAAAAGTTCTGGGTTATTTAAAATTATTGAAGTAAATTATTATTATAGTGTTAAAAATTCTATAATTTAAAGCAAATTTAAAAATTATTTTAAATTTTCTAGATTTTTGAAAACTACACGATCTATTGAATTTAAAAAATAAAGGGTTTATTAAAATTATTTAGTTAATTATATATCCTATTATTATTTTAGAATTTTAAGGATTGAACATCAAAGCTTTGTACGGTATGCAGAAACAATATTCTTTTATTTTGTTATAAACCACTGATTGAATGTGTTGAAATTGTGTAAAGAATTGTATTTACTTAAATAGTGCACGTATGCTTTTGAAAGCGACTACACAATCGCGTACTCATTTACCATTTCATGGAGCATATTAATTAATTCTGAGTGGCGCAAACATTTCCAGCACAGTCCATCACTGAAATAATCTAGTCATTGATTTTCGTTTATTTTTGTTCATTGATAATTTAGAAATTAGTTCATAAAATATAATGAAAACTATAAGTTCAAGTTAAAAGTTAATGATTTACTAAAAAATTTATTTTAGTTCTAATTTTTTAAAAATTGTTGTTTAAATAAAATGTAAATAACTTTTCTTAAAAAACCTTATTGTTTTAGGTTTAAGTTTTTAAAAAAAACTTTTAAAATAAGTGCGAATCATAATTAATAAATTTAACTTATATTTAATACTTAGTGAAATATTTTAGAAAAAACCATTCTGACGATGGTGTGTTAATAAATTTGTAGCTTTTGTTGTGTTTCGTAATTATAAATAGTTATTAGAAGTTAAGACTTTAAAGCTAATTATTAAAACAAATAAAGTATAAGATCATTTTCTTATAAGTTAAGAACTGTAATTAAAATTTGGTTTCTAATTATAAAAAATATTAAATAAATTAGTTTAAATTTCACTTTGGAAATACAAAAACGAAAACATGTTTATTTAGAACGGGTTCCATTTGAGTTAAAAATTTAAAACTGTCTTTACATTTTTGAATTTATATACAAATAATTAATTGATGTTATACTCCTTGAAACAAGTAATTTATAAACGGGATCTGCAAATAGATTTTGATTATAAATAACATTGAACGATTTAAAAGGAATAAAAATTTATAAAACGATATTGCTTAAAACTAAAACATGAAAAGCTCTCAAGTACTTTTGCAGTAATACTTATAACATCATTTAACTTTTAAATAATTAATAAAGCAAAAATATTTAAAAAATCAAAAAAACTAAAAATTTTCAAAACATTTTTGTTTTTTATCAATGTAAACATTATGATCAGATAAAAATTGTATCCGTAAATGTGTTTTTTTTCTAAAAACACAATGATAAAATTAAGACTTGAATAATTTGAATTGAAATTTGTATCGAATTTACTTTGACAAAGTGAACTATTTTATTTTAAATGGCTGTTAGTACTCTTAATGATTTTTTATTTTATATTCCGGCTTATGGATTTTAACAATGTCTGTAAGTCCGTCTGTGTCCACATTAGTTAGACTGTTTTAATTATCTCGTAATACATAATTGTTAAATTTGAGATTTTTAAAACTATAAATATTAGAGCATTAATTAAATAAATAATGAGGTAAGATGAAAACTTAAAAAGTATCCTATCTTTGATATTATGGTTCAAACAAAATTCAATAAAAAATTAATTCACAAATGTTTAATAAAGAGCAAAATCTAAGTTAATTTTGCATTCACCTGTTTCAGTAATTACACTAAAACTCTTTATGAATTGCATCTTTTTGCGTTATAAAAGTAGTTTCTTAGTTTGTTCTAAAAATTTGCATGCTAATTATGTTTAATTCTACTCAAAGAAACAAATTGTAAAACATTTTAATTTTTTTCAAATGTATATATATTAATTTTCTTGAAAATTAAAAGCAAAATAAAATGTTAATTAAAAAATTGCAAATGGCAATGTTACGATGCCGGAAATGTGTATTTTAAAGTGATTAAAATGACAACTTATAAACTATTAACAAGAATGAACATTAGTAATGCGCTCACTTTGATTCAATTATTTATGAAGTTAAATTGATATATGCATTAGTAAGTGTTATAATAGTTAAAGAACTAATTACCACTAGATATTCCTAGTCTTTACGAAACGCACACGTATTTTTCATAAACGTACACACATACCCTGTCTACAACATACCATGTACGTCATTACTAAAGTTGGATTTGTACAAAAACGATAGTTTAAAGTTTTTAAAAATTTTGTCTAATGACTATAAGTATAGAGACATATAAGTTATTAAATTATCAAACATGGATAGGATGTAAGTCATTACTATAATTGGATTTGCACGAAAACGATAGTTTAAAGTTTTTAAAAATTTTGTCTAATGACTATAAGTATAGAGACCTATAAGGTATTAAAATATCAAACATGGATACCATGTACGTCATTACTAAAATTGGATTTGAACAGAAACGATAGTTTAGATATTTTAAAATTTTTGTCTAATGACTATAAGTATAGACATATAAGTTATTAAATTATCAAACATGGATAGAATGTAAGTCATTACTATAATTGGAATTGCACGAAAACTTTAATTTAAAACTTTTTAAAAATTTGTCTAATGATTTTCTGAATAGAGTCCAATACATTAGAAAAATATCAAACATGGATACCAAGTGTGTCAATAATAAAAATGGATTTGTAAAAAAACGATATCTGTCATCTATTATACCATTGATGTTTAGATTTTTCTATAATTTTGAAATTTTCATATAAAGAATTTCATTATTTTTTAAGAATACACTAATTGTTTATTAAATAATAACTCTTAGATTAGATTTCGAATGTTAGCGCTTTATGATATGAAAAGTAGGATTCATATGGATGAAGATTGAGCGATTTCTTTCGAGAAAATACTAAGTCGCTTGTTGTATTGGCATTTGTTGTAACTCCGGTATTCATTAAGTAAAAATTTCTCTAATTATTTTACTATTTTCAATCCTTTGTTTGATTTAACATCTGTTTTGAATCACCAATTAATAGAACTTTATGAAAATTTGTTTTTTCCAAGCACGCATTATTATCAATGATTAGTTGGTCTGTGCTGTAATTTGCTGAACAATAAGTTAAAAATTTCGCCACGCCTTCAGCCATTATAGCCAAACGTTCGTACAAACCGTTGTTTTCATGTCGTTTATATGAAAATAAGACGTCGATCTTTGTTTTAGAATATACAGCGGAACCATTTTCGTTCTTAATTGTTGTTGAGTATGAATGTTTAATATTGTTAATATTGTTGAATTTATATTTAATTTATAAACAATTAATTCGTTTTTATTAAACTTATTATGCTTACATGAAGAACGAGTTTAAAGCATATATTGATGAATTAAAATCAATTGAAGTTTCTTGCTTTGGTAAAAAGTTGTTTAAGGAAGTCTTATGGTCTTAACAAATTTAGGCCATTTTAAAACTGGAAAACTGAAAAATATATCGAGTCGAAAAGTAATCTCAACATTTTAGATAATGTTAAAAAAATAATGGGAAAATATAGTAATTTACATGACTGTGAAATGAATACATTTAAGACCGCAATTGATGCTGAATTTGAACTTTAAATTTTTAAAAAAAAATCGTACAGATAAGGAAGATTATGAAAAAACGCGTGATCGAAGTCCAGACAGTCAATTTAAAAAAGAATATCATACGAATTACAGAAGTGATTTGGAATCAGTTGGTACAATATGCTACAAAAATTAATAAATCAATCGATAATATTATTAACAATAGTATTAGAAATGTCATTGAAATTATTTTCTAAAAAATAGAATTAGAAATGTAAAAATAAATTGAAAACAATTCTAAAAATCGAAATCGAAATGCAATTGGAATGATTAAATTATATGGAATTAACACTAGTTCTCACAAGGGTTCCCATCTTTGAAAGTCAAAATTTAAATGTAAATATAATATAAATTTTATTTTCGATTAGTTGAAAATGAAATGTCATTTTAATTATTACAACTCATAAAAGCTAAATAGAAATGCAAATGAATTAATTAACTTTTTATAAATGAAAATGGATGTGCCATTTTAATCGAAAACCTCATATGGAAGAAACATAAGATCTCACACAACATCTGAATTTTTAAAAAAAATATAAAACCATCTAATTGCTTTGTACAACTTATTTTATTTATAAATTTGTGCTTAAAAAATAAACTAATCAGATTAACTTTGAAAAACGCAATTACGAAAACATAATTTATGTTAATGTTATTTTTATAGTAATGTAAACGAAATTTGACTATTATTCTGTTTGTTTGTTTAAATTTAAATCTTTTAGCAAAAACAAGTAAATTCAGTATATTCGTAAAGATTATTTATTATTGCAGTCAGTTTCATATTTACATCTTAAATCATTTTTAACGACTATTGTGTTTTGAAACAATACAATAAGAGTTTTACCTGAGTTATTTCATATCGGAACAGAGTTATTAGCCTCTGAAAAAGCTATAATCATAGCACACTTATAACTTGCAGTGGTAGTAGCTATTCGAAAATTCTGCCCTGTTGAATCAAATAAGTCACCAAATGCAAGATTAAGACTCGCATGGCACCGATTGAAACAGATAACTAAAAGTCTATTCGACATGTTTGACTATGATATTAGAAGAAAACTATTTTTGAAAGATTTTCTGTTTAAAATGCTAATGTCAAAGAAAATAAAGAAAGCGATCACACTAGATTAAATTAAAATAAGATTTTAATCACAATAAAAAACTAAAAAATTAATGAAATAACATAATTATTTAATTTAAGATAATTTTGTATATAATCCGTTTAAATTTTATCTTAAATTTTTAGTTTCAATTTTTCGGATTTCTATAAATTTAATGAATAAAATAAATATTAAATGAAAATTTTAAGCGCTATTTTAATACTAAATTTATTACAATTATTGTGTCTAAATAATTATTTGTTATTAAGAATTTTTAACTCACTTTTTAAAAAGGTGAGCTTTTGTTAGTTAGACTATACACAGTGAAATGGATTAAATGGATTTCAAGCGTCTTTCCCTTTTACGGATGTCAAACTACAATTGTTCGTAAAAGCATAACCATATACTTGTGGGCAAATAATATATATATACTCTATATTACCTTTCACTTGCGCTAATATAATTATTCGTTTTTTCCTAAATCAAAGAATGGAATGATATCTAGTCAAGAGATATTGACGCGTATAAACCGTGCAACCTCTCGATAACGCACTAAACTATTGATAGAAAGTGTTATATGTTAACCGCCGAAAGTGACATGAAGGGGGTTACTATCTTACATCCGGTGTATTTGCTAACAAAATGTCAAGTTATTAACAATTAAAAATGCAGAACCAACCAATAACGCTAACGGTATCGATTTTCGCACGAAACTGGGAGTCGAGTAAGAAACTGGTGAAATCCCTTTATTAAAGTGAAAAATAGGTAAAATCCTTTTATTAAAGTAAATACTAAAACCCCTTAATTAGCATAAGAAAAAGATGAGTTAAAAAAGTCTACAGACACACTGAGTGACAGACATTGCAAATCCAAAAGCTGACTTTTTCAAAGTGAGCTAAAAATTTATGTTCAAAATTGAGTGGCATGAGTTGTTATTTGTCATAAAAAAGTGACTTCCAGACGCTAAATGGCAAAACATAGGCCAAAATGGGCAAAATTATGCTGAAATGACAAAATTTGATTAATAATAAAAGAGGCTCATGCCGATTTTTGCCCTAAAAATATTGACTCACAGACTCAATATGGTAAATATTTACCGAAAAACTAGCCAGAATGGGAAAAATTAGGCTACGATTACAAAAATTTGATTATTAACTTAAGTGGCATATGCCGCTACTTTCAGTAAAAATATTGATTTATAAACTCAAAAGAGTCTCAAAATCTAGTCAACATAGGGGAAATTCGGGAAAACTCTCAAGAATTAAAGATGCATACTCCACTAAAAAGTGATATTAAAGCGATTTGTTTTTGATCTCAATTGCATTTAACATAATTTTTAACTTATTACAGAAAATGTATTAATGGGAGCGAGTGAACGAAGAGGAAGCGAACATATACTATCTAAATTTTAAACAGCAAAATCAGATATTATGACCGTATCATGCTTGTTTTTCTTTAAAATACTATTCGCGTTAATATTTATTTATAAAGGTAAAAATAAAATTAACAGAATTTTTTTAAAGTCATAAATATTTGTTCGACTTTTTAAATTTTAATTTTGTATTATAAGTTAAAGAAATATAATTATTTTTCGAAATTTTTATTGTAAGACTACATTGTTCAAAAAATTATTTTGTTATCATTTTTATTAGTTTTTGGTTCTATATTTTTTTGAATATTTCATTAAAAAATAAGTGTTGATAAAAATTGGATTTAATCATAGCTTATGGATTTGAGTATGTCCGTCTGTCTGTCTGTTGTCCGTCCTCGTGTCCGCAGTCTTAAGTCTGGGGCTTCGTAAGTCTCAGATTAATAAGCACATTTTAAAATTGCTCAATATTGGTTACAGAACTTATATATTTGTGGCATTCTTACACATTAACATATAAGAAAGTGAGCTCAGTATGAATGTTCCGTTCTTGTTTTATATCTCTTTAAAAATGAAAAATTGTTTTTAAAATTATTACATTATCATATAAAGTTGAGGGAAGAAAAGCAAATAGCAAAGTTTTAAAGATTATTCGACAATAATGTGTAAATAATGAATATTGTAAGAGGTTTAATAGAAAATCATAGTTGGTTTTCTTTCTTTTTTAGCAATTTTTTATAGATAAAAATCAATAAGGTAAAATAATTTAATTTAATTTCTATTTTATTTCAATTTAACTTTGAAAAATATTAAAAAGCCACTTATTTATATGACTTAATAGGAACACAAAACGAAATAAATCTTACCCTTATGATAAAAAAAAGTTTTTAAAATTGATGATATGTTATGTAAACAGATGATATATTTGAAAGCATAGATCGCAAAATGAAAATATAAAATCAACTCTTTCTTGCAATATTAAAAACATAATTACGAGATACCTTATAATACATTGTTTAATTTCGATGAAATTTCATTATCATTGTATCTATACAATCTAAATGTGACATTTAGAAAAAGGTTGAATTGATTTATTCTTTTGTATAAAATGTTTATGAAACTTACTAGTGAATCAAGCTTTTATTAAAAAAGCCTTAAGAGACTTTCTGTCGCATGACTAAAAACAATCGAATACTTTTTAAGGCATTTTCTATAGTTTTAACCAGCCAAAAAAAACTAAGTTTTATTCCAGAAAGCTTTTAAATAAAACCTGAATGAGCAATGGTATACACATAATAAACTTGTAATGAAACTGTACATTCTATTAATTAAAATTTTTAAATTCATAACTTAAACTTGCATAATTTCCATTGGATTAATAAGTAAAGTAATTTGTCAGTTATAACTTAGATAATTTTTGAAAAATTGTTGTTTATATTTTGGCAAACAAATCATAAATCTACTCTTAGTTAAATGTTTTAGATTTAAACTTTATCAAATTTTTCGAAATATTTTATTCAAATACAGTATAATGAATTCCCACTGAATAACTGTAAATTTACTAATTTCTCATTTAAACCAAGAATTCTTTTTGTTCTTTTTATTTTTAAGTTTTGTTAAGGATTTATCAACTATGATTTTAAATATATTTGCAAACTTCATTTCGAAACTAACTAATTAAAAATAAAAACGGAAATTATATACATATGGTCTGAACTTATTAAATTTGATCTAGCAAAATTATTCTGATTAACTAAGAACAATATCGTTTAAATGTTTTTAAAATTGAATATGTATGTTAATTGTATTTTATTGTCAATTATTTAAAGATTTTGTTTCTTTACTTTCCGTTTTCGCCAAAAACTAGAAAAAAAATAAATCTCTGAACATATGAATAAAACAATATGTTTAATTAAATTAACTTAATTTTTTAAAAATGAAGCTGTTTTAAACGAGTAAAAATACAAATAAAACTTATAAAGTTTAAGTTTCAACAAAAATATTAATGTGGATACTATAAAGACCATTCTAATAAAGTAAACAGTATTATAAAATTGTAATTATTTTCATATTTTTAAATTTCACAGCTTGTAACAAAGCTCAAAGGAATCTTTTTAAAAGGTCCTTAAAGGTATTTAAAAACAAGAACTTAAAATTCATGGAGAGCTCAAGTTTTCTTAGGATTATGCATACTTACAAAACTATAATTTTGTTAGCCAATATTAAAAATGCAAAATTCTTTTATTAATAAAAGAAATAGTTGAAATCCATTTATTAAAAAACTTATCACAGACAGATGTACAGACTTTGTCATATCCATAAGCCCGTTATTTTAATGTGATCTTAAAATTAAAAGTATTAAAAACCTGGAAAAAACATTGGAAATAAAATTATAAAGTACAAGATGAGTGTTTAAACTGTACATGTTATTAAATTAAATTTTTTAATTTATCAAATAAACTTACAATCTTATTATTGGACTACATGAACTTTGGTATAATTATTTATGTTGAACATGTCTTACATCCAAACTTTAGTAAATCGCTTAATTTGATTATAATTAGTTTTACTCGAGTATATCTGGGAATTTGTTTAGTGAATACGAATATTGTTAAAATATTAAACAATGCCTTTATCTACTAAATGCTTTACCAAAAAATATCATAGTTACAAATTTTCTTCATTTTAAATACACATACACTTCACTATTAAAGTAAATACCAAAAAGGTATCAAGGTTATAGATTTTATTAATTTTTGTTAAACAATGGCAAGAATAAGCGATGCACAACAACAATCCAACAAAATAGATTAACATCATTAATTGTGAGTTAAAACATTTTAAATATAAAGTTGAAATTAAGTTGATCTTAAAAATCAGTATATAATTAAAATCAATATAACGATGTTTATAATTTTTAAATTCTTACGAGTAAGATTTTTGAAAAAATGTATTAACTTATAAGCAAACTTAATGGTGAGCTAGATATAATTATAACTGTAATAGATTCAAAACAAAATCGCTTATAAACTTAAAGATTATCAATAATTTAGCGATTAATATATATTTGAAACAAAAGTTGAATAATATGAGTTAACAAAAGGTTATAATTAACGTTTTCATAAGTTGTTATTGTGAACTGTTTGTATTACTTTCAGCAAACTATTAAAAAGTCAGTTGTTTGAGTTTGTGGTTCTTGTTTTTTTTAAAATTCCATGCTATCTTCAATACAGTAAGAAGCTGTAAATACTTTTAAAATTAAAATATTCAACTATTATATCTGACTTTATAAAGTTATTTTCAATAAACTTATTAAATTTTTGAAATGAGTGTTTGAAATTAGTTCATAAACAAAATATCAATATAAACTGTAAAATTTATTTAAATGTAAATCCTAAATTCTTGAATATAATAATCTTTTTCAATTTTAGATTTTCCTTCAGAAATGGATCTTTATTTTATAATGCATTTACCTTTAACATTTGAAGGGTGTTATGTACTTTCCCGGAAGTATTGGCGCGTTATTTTTGTGACAATACAAAATTTAATAACGTTATAAAATAAAACAAGAACGGCACATTCAAAGAGAGCTCACTTTTCTAATGTTTAGCATACTTTTATTCTAAATGTCTAAGTTTGTTAGAAAAGATGGAAAAAGGAAACATCCCTTTATAAATGTAAATAATCTTTGAAAACCTATTACTAATATAAAACTGCGAACAGACAGACAGACGGACAGACAGACGGACAGACGGACAGACGGACAGACGGACAGACGGACAGAGAGACGGACAAACAGACATGGTCAAATCCATAAGCTCGCCTTTTCTAAAAAAGTGAGCTAAAAATCACAATCTAATCTCCTTACATATACATATAATTAGAAATATAGAAAAATGTATATTTTTTATCTTATTTAAACTTTATATCTTACAAATTAACCTACCAAACCTACCAAGCCTATCAAACCTACCAAACCTACCAAGCTTTCCAAACCTACCAAACCTTCCTAACCTTCCTAACCTTCCTAACCTTCCTAACCTTCCTAATCTTAATAACCTACCAAACCAACCAAACCTACCAATCCAACCGAAACTACCATACCTACCAATCCAACCGAACCTAACAAAAATACTAAATATACATAACATATAAATACTTTATTACAGGGTAATACATTATAATATCTTTAAAATGAGACTTTTCTAAAAAGTTAAGACTCAAAACCAGTTTTGAGTTCATTTTTAAAATAAGTTGTTATTATTCTAGTATTAGTTAAGTCTATTTTTATTAGCGCTAAAAATATACGTGTCTCAACTCATTCTAGACAAATATTATCTCATTTTAGTTTACATCCTGTATATTTAAGATAAAAAAAGACATTAATTATTATACAGAAAAAAACGGTTTTTAATTCGGATAGACAACAATAAGATTTAAATAGTATGCAATATTAATTAATAGAATCAAAAAAAGGGCCAACAGTTTATATTACTCGGAAATAAGTAAAATTGAAACGTGCTTTGCTTAGCAGCGGCTAACAAATGAAGTCGACACAGGGGTTACCGAAACCTTAAAATTCCTTATTTAACAAAATTAGTAAAAATTCATTAATAAACTTTAAATCAAAATTCCTTTATAAGGTTAAGATTACAATGAGGACGGATAGACAGATCTCTAGAATACATAATACCAGATATCTGAATTTTTCAGTCATACAAAAAAAGTAAATAACAATCAAAAGTAAAATAAACTAAAAGGCAAAAGTATAATTCCATATCTGATTTATATTTGAAAATTATATTATCCTAGTTATTCATCCATATATAATCGTTTTTATGAATAGCTTTAAAACCTTTATTAAACTTTGATTTACTGACACATAGGTTCTTGAAATGGTGTTTAAATTTATTTTTAATAACCGTTTTTTCTGATGCTTTTATATTTTATTTTAGCATTAAATTCAAGTTTATTATGATTTTAGATTTAATTTATTTGTTGTTATGATAATTTTTACTAGTTTTCATTTTAAATAATAGATATTGCAAATTAATTTAAATGGAAAAATAAAATTGAAGTATAGTTCGTGGGCTATCCAATTAATAAAAGTGTTTTTTAAAAATAATGTATAAAATAATTTATTAAAATTTATTTACAGTTCATATTTGCTTTAAATGTTGTGAATATTCAACATTTTCAATTCACAATACTCATGCTATTGAAAATAAGTTTTATTATCTTAACTTTCACTTTCAACTTTTACATTATATAAACTTATTTTTAGCTTTTACTTTTGCTTTAGACAAAATTTCTTATAGTCTATATAGAAATTTTATAAAATTTTGCAATGTATTTAAAATTAAATAAATTCTTTAAAAAACAATTTTCAATAACTAGCTATTTAGTATCTGTAACAATTATAAAAGAAGTTGTTATTTAATATACTCTAATTTTTTTAACAGAACCAATTTCTATTGATACTAAATCTCTACTTATTTATAAATCTTTAAATTATAAAATCACATCAAATTTCATTCGGATCTTATTTCCCTTCGAATTAAAGAGATTTTTTATTAGTCATAAATTTTATTTAAATTACCAAATAGTGCCATTTTTAGCTCACTTTGACAAAGTCAGCTATTGGATTTCCAATGTCTGTCTGTAACACTGTGTGTCTGTAGACTTTTTTTTAGATCACAAAAATAAGGCGAAAATGACTAAAATTGAGACAAAATAGTGCCAAAAGTCTGTCAAAATTGGCTTAAATAGGGGCATAAAAGGGCTTAAAATTGGTCAAAAATTACTAAAACTGGGCATAAATAGCGTTAATAGGGGCAAAACAAGGCTTAAATCGTGTAAAAAATGACTACAAATGGGGCAAAATTGGCTTTAATAGGCGCAAAATAGGTCTTAAACTTGGTCAAAAATAGTTAATATCGGTAAATGACATCATGCAAATATGAGTATATTTTGGTATCACGCGTCCTACTAATGATACCAAAACACGTTATGACTCGCGCCTATTGTATCTATAAGCACAATTTTGATGTTACCTCGTCGACAGCTAAACTATGAATGAATAAAAATAACCTTAACATTCAATGACGTACTAATTATAACAATGTTTTAAAGCAAATAAAAATTTTTATTGAAACAAAAAGAATTTAAAATTTTGCTTATTTAAAAATAGAAATCAATAATATAAGCCAACTATAGAGTATAAGTCAAAGTGATCGCATTACTAATGTTCATTCTTTTTTTATAATAACAATTACATAAGTCAATATAAAGTTATAATTTTTACATTTTAACAAAATTGATATTCAATTTTGAATAAATAATTTTTATAAAAATTAATAAAATCTATAAATGACAAAAAATAAGTGTATTCTGTATTATATACTAAAATAAGAATCACTATCTATCTCTCTCACACCCTCTCTCACTCTGTAACATTCTCATAAAACATTAAACCAGTTGATACTGAAAATCTTTAGTTATTCTTTAGTTGACCATATTAATCTTATTTAAAATAAATAAATTATGCCTTTATGCAGTGATAATTTAATTAAATTTACATACCGAAATAATTTCAAGTTATTTTACAAAAGAATTGCTATATACTAAGCAATATTAATGGTTAGTTGAATTACTTAAACAACACAAGAGTATAAATAAATGTTGAAATATCGGTAAACCTAATAAACTGATTAAAATAGTTCAGATAAGTAAACAAGAAACTATTGCAAATAATGCTTTGAATTAATTAAAGATATGAAAAAATGTAAATCAAAATAATCTCGAGGATAGTGTTTCGTAAAATGAATAGAAATGATTAGAGAGTCAAAAAGATAGCATTTTCTACTTTTTTATTTCATAAAATATAAGCACAAAATTATTATATGAGCACGAATTTCATAGTTTGGAGTCGTTTTAGATCCATTTATAAATGCTAGTAACTGCTACTTTTAATGATAAATGCTTTAAAAGCTATAAATGCTAATACTATTTTCCTCGAAATCTAATAATTGTCATTTAAATCTGATTAGTTTTTGTTACCCATTGTCCAATTTTTTTCAATATTACAAAAAATCGTAATAGTTTAGTTTCAAAAAAACTTTTTAAACTTAATTATAAAATAAACTAACAGAGATATTTAGAAAAATGTTAGTTTAAGAAAAATACATTATGTTTCAACTTTTAAGTAGTTTTTAAAAAATTATAAATCCTATTTTTAAGTGCTATTTTGTTCATTTGCTATTAATACTATTTATAGCGCTATTTTTGTATGCTATAAATGCTATTATTTTGACTCTAGAAATGATTATCTCAAACAAATTGATTTGAACTCGTTTTCTCTCAATTAATTCATAACAGACAAACTTGATTTTGAATCTAACCCATCACTGGTGAGTACATCGCAACTGTTCAATAAAACACATTTATTCACAATATTAACCAAATTTGTGAACACCAATGATATCAATGTCATTGAATGTGACCTCAAATTTATTTCTCGCAACGCGTTTCTTCCATTATTTACAGAACAAACCCGTCTTGAAAGACTCTTTTGCTAACAATAAAATTAATATTATAGGAAATTTAGATTTTTTAATTTAGAAAATTTAAAATACTTAAATCTCAACCAATATAATTTAATAGAAAAGTTGGCTTTTTCTTTGAAGCAAGTAATAACTCCATCAAACTCTATAGTTATTGATTTGAGCAAAAATAAGTTTGATTCGTTTTCATTTCAATTTGACACTTTCTTCTCAAATGCTAACTCTGTTAATATTGATTTATAGTTTAATTTTATTACGTTTATTAATAAAACGCTAATAATGCCATTAATGGCAAGAAATTTTCTAACGCTTATCTGTGGAATAACAACATTTCGTGAGGTGACTGTCGAAATGATGTGCAATCACTCAAAAAACTCATTCATTTTCTCACGATTATTTGAGTTTGAGTGTAAACTATTCAAAGAAAATTTTAATCATTGTGTAAAAATTAAAAACAGTATCATAAATACTCAATTCGCAAGATTTTAAAATATTCACTATATACTTACTGTCATTCACAACCAAACTAAGTTCTATTGAATAATAACATGCTTATATATGATTTGTGCGGAAGCAATGATAACGCGAAGTGTGTCACCAATTGCTACTGCTTAGGGATGCCTAACCGAAATCATGCATAGCGAGGTTTAACTGTACTTTTGAATGATGGCTTATTATCTCCTGAACCACTAAACCGATCGTAACCAAATTTGCACACAATTAGTATTCAAAGCACATGAACACGTGGACCAAATTTAAACAACAATTAATTACAACGAATGGAAATAAACTATGTTTAAATTACTAGTCGTACATGGCTTGTATCGCCATAACTCCTTTTATCGGGTTTGAATAAATAAAATTAATTAAAATAAATAAATAAGAAACACTTGTATCGCGTTTAAATCATTTAATTAAAATTATAAAATTACAAAAAGCCTCAAAGGCTTGCGACTGCATCGGTCGCCGACAAAGTAACGAATGATTCAAAAATCATTTACAAAAACATAAATTGAAAAAACAAAAATGATTATTAATAAGTGCATATATAAACTATTAATCATCAATACATATGTAAATTGTTTGCAAAGAAAACCTTTTAAACTATTATTAAGTAATTTTGAATGCTTGTTGGCTGTTGTTTGCGTGAAAACCTGGGTTCGCGTATAACATATATAAGTATTTTAAATAATTTTAGAACAGTGTAGAACACTCTAGAATGCTCAACAAATTTCCAAGGACTTTTCAATTAAACATTATACAAATACTTTACGTAATGTATTTCAAATTAAACAGCGCATTAGTTGTTTTACATGTATATGAATGTACAGCTTTATGTATAACTATTTTTTTCCAATTATTTTTTCTTTATTTCATTATCATAGCCTATAATCGGCTAGAAGTTGTTTATTTTTAAAAAACGGCCAGAAGACCCCCATGTATAACTACTAATATATTTTTACGTAAGTTTAAAATGCGTGAAAAAATTTTTTAAAAATCCAATGGTTACAAATTCTCTAATATATAAATCAGTTTAATTTTGGCTTGGTTTTGTTGTAATTTCAATAAAACAATAAGAATGAGTATATAATTTATGAATTAAACTTATTTTATTTTTTCTTTTTATGGTTAGATACCGAATCGTCTCTTACATGAACGATAAGAGTTATAATCAATTTTTTTGATACATTTAGAAGTTAATTTCACTTATCTTTCATTATTTTAATACAATTCTCCTTTCGTTTTATATTGTTTTAATTTCATTGCATTTACTCATGCTTTCCAACCAAATTTTAAGTTACGTTTTCTTTTGATTCATATTTTAATTTAACATATTTTGTAGTTTCGTTAAAGCAAAAGTGAATTTTAAATTTTTTGGCTTTTGCCTTTGCATTTCATAAAAAAACAACACTAATTATTATTAATAAAATGGCATTTATGCTAGTCTATGAGGTTAAGTTAAAAGTTAATATATAATTAATAAGTTATATATTAAAATATTATTGTGATCATATTGTTTACACTTTCTTTCATAAAAAGATTATCTAGTTTATAAAAAGTTATATTAGTTGGATTCTTGTTAAAATATTTGTATTACAATAATTATATATTGCATAAAAATTCCAAAATAAGTTTAATTTTGCTGATGAAATTAATAGTGTTCATTGATAATCACAAAAAACCTTCAAATTACTAATGTTTATTCTTGTTTTATTAGGTTTGTAATATATTTCTTTTAAATTTCACTTTCAATTTAAATTTGAATTTGATAATTATTTGTGCTTTCCATATTTATTGTAATTATTTCAAAAATTTTCATAATTTTTTTAATTTTATTAAATTTCAATTGAATAATTAAAACTGAAATACAATTTTAACCAAAAATACTAATAAAAGATGTTACTTACTTTTACTCGGCAATTTATACTAAAACAAGAACGACACATTCATAGATAGCTCACTTTCTTATACAGTTTGATCATAGCTAACATTTATTTTAATTAATTTTTAGTCAACGTTTTTTTAAAGATTCAAAAATAACTGTTATAAAATACGTGCTAAGTTTAGTGGTCGAGCTTGTTCGGATACGCCACGGACGGACGAACGGATGATACATGGTAAAATCCATAAGCTCGTTCTCTTTTTAAGAAAGTGAGCTAAAAATAATCACCTTCAGAAATGGTGATTAACGGATCACACGGTTTAGAATCGGTGAAATATAATGAAACCAATGTTTTTAAAAAATTATAAAATTATAATCTTTAAAATAGTATTAGGCTATTCAAGAATATTTATATCCAACATTATAAGGTTTTGATAACTTTTTTCCAGCTAATATATAAGCTTAAAGCTTTAATCGTCAAAAAGTGATTTTCTATAACTTGTTATTCTTGTTAAGTGCTAATCTGTGTATTCTAAAATTTGTTTAGCATTTTATTATAGTTGGATAAAAATATTAATTTAAAAAAGATGTCAATATTATAAGAGTAAGTTATTAAATATTTTTACAATTTAAACTTATAATTTAATAATATAATTATCTATAATACTTACATTTAAATATTGACTATTATTCAACAATTTTTTATCGTTTTAAATCATTTTGTTCAATATTGTAAATGAGTAAATAAGCTTAAAAAATCAATAAGAAAAGTTGGCTTAGTATACGGTTTTAAAACATATACAATATAAACTATTTGCTACCGATCATTTATGTTTTAGAAAGTATTTTTTGTTAATGGTTGAATCGGTTTGAATTTTGAAATCTTTAATTTTTTTAGTTGCACTTTGTTCAATTAATTATTGTTTTATTGTTATCATAATTAAATAGTTTACTGTAATAAAATTAATGTAATCTTCATTTAAGTTTCTTATTTAAATGAGTAAACCAGTAATATACCATTCGATTTCATAAATTTAATTTGAAAAAGTTAACCAATGCATTCATTTAGGATTAAAGATGTTTGCAAAAAGTTAATAGTGATTTTTAGTAATATCCCATTCAACTGCATGAGTTTCCACATGTGTATTAATTTTTTAAATCATAAAATTTTTACTTATAAATAATTTTACAAATTTATTTTTATTTGAGTGATCAATAAAATATAATAGAGAGATTGTTAATAAAGACATTATTTTAAACGTTAATTTCTTTTAATTTTTAAAAATGGAATCGAATCTAGATAAAAAAAGGAAGTTTAGTTTGTAAAGTTTGGAAAAATAATGTTTATTCTGAGTTTTGGTCATTTTTGCCAAATTTTGTATATTTTGGCCAGTTTATTGCTATTTTGAGCCTTAATTTTTCTATTTTTTCAACATAAACCGGCATATTCCACTCAATTTTTAACCTAAGTTTTGGTTATTTTTATCAGATTCTTGACTATTTTGAAGAAATATTTTTCCATTTTGACCTTAAAACCCTTTAAATAGCATAAAAAAATGTAAAATCACCTTATTAGAGTAAAGATCAAAATCCCATAACTAGCATAAGAGTGTGCACAGACAAACAGACGGACGTAAGAACCTAGTAAAACCCATATATCTGACAAATTTGCAAAGTTAGATAAAAAATTTGCCATAACTCTAATCCAATTATCAAAAAGGTAAACTTTTACACTAAAGATTCCATAATTTAATGAATAACTCTTTACAGTATATTTTATTGTTTTGAATTATTGATCAATTACAACATAGTGGTCCTCAATTTGATTTTAAATTTATAATTTTGTTTAGAATTAAAATTTTTATTCAAATCTAATTACAATCACATCTTAAGTTAATTGATTACTTTTATATATATTTTATTTCACTTAAACATACTTGCTTTAGCATTTGTCTCATAGTTTATCATGTATTTATTAAAGAGTTACTAAAGACCGTTGAAAATCATTGAGTAGCGATAATGACAAAAAAACATGAAAAATAACTTTTACTTGAAAATATTATCGTTATTCATTTTAAAAAATTAAAATTATAGTTGAAAAAAGTGGCTTTTACTTATTATTGATTTAAAATATATACGAAAATTAAATAACTGTTAAATCGAGAGAAAAAACAAATACTTGAAAACTTTTGATAAAAAGCAAAAATAAAATGTAAAGTAAACTTGCTAAAAGTAAATGGTATGTGACCTTAATATGAATTATTTCTATATAATGTATTTAAAATCGATATAAATTATCATTTAATAGAAAAAATAGCCCTTTATCAAGAAAAGGTAATGTTAATTTTGTAAGCTGTAATTGAACAATAGTGGTTTTTGGTCTGATATGGAAATGAAAATTTAAGTAGAGTTGTTATCAAAGAGCAAACATTTTTATGTTCAATTATCTGTAAGTTATAATTAGCATAGTTTCGATTTCAAATTAGAAAATATCATGTACAAAACTTTTAAATATACTACAGAAGGCTAATTTTAAGTTTTTAAAGTTATTTTGGTGCAATTATAAAGCAATAATAATATTTTATTAATGTTTTAAGTAGAGAACGAAAGATAGTGACATTAATGGACAAAGTTCGACAGATAACACCAGACATTGACAGATAGTAATTTGTTGAGACACATCACAAAAATTTTTATATTGACATATAACTAAAAATAACGGCTGTTAGTGAATTATTGCTACATAAAGTGACAGATAACGAAAAATACCACAATGTTTTGAATAGTTACAATTATCGACAGATAGATAAATAAATTTTTCTCTCATTCTGGATAAATCTATCTCAGAGCAAAGATCAATTTTTTATGAGGATATTAACTTTAAAATAGCTTGCCCATTTATTCATTTTAATGAAGCTAATCTAATTTTCTTATTATTAACTTATTATTTACTTATACAACTTTTTTAAAGTATATCAAGATTTATGAGCTGTTTTTACTAATTTTATACTCAATTTTAAAAGAAATTGATGAAAAAACGGTTGAAAAACAAAAGTATGTTTATTTCATGATGTAGCGTTGCGAGATAAACCATAAATTTTTTTAAGTTTATTATTTATTTTTGTTTACTGCGGCATGAGTTATGATTAAAATTTGGAAGTATTTGAATAGTGCTCAATCTAAACTTTTCAAAAACATACGTACAGTTGAAAAGACTGATAATTCTTCTGTAGGTGTCTCTGTGGTAGTTTTCGATTCGTTTTCACTGGTAAGAGAAGTTGTTGTTGTTATTGTTGTTGTTGAACGCGGTGGTGACAACAAATGTCCTCTATTCACGAAAAGTTCTTTATTCGAATCCATTCTTTATAAAGTTTCATCTTTCCCGAGTTTATTAACTAACATCGAACTATTATAACTTGGGATTGTCCAAACTTTCAAAGTTCTTAACTCTTTAACACTGAGTAGCTGAAAGATAATTAACGATACGAAAAATAAGTTATTTAACATTTTCTAAAAGAACTATTCGTTCTTAAGTTGAAACTGATCGTTCAACAACTGAATTAGTTTGAATGAAAACTAACCATTTTATACAATAATTAGTGAGAAATAACAGATTCAAATAATAAATGATAAAAATAATATTTTTTTAGCTCACTTTGTAGCTATTGGATTTGTGATGTCTGTCTGTCTGTAAACTTTTTTTAGATCACAAAAATGAGGAAAAAATGAACAAAAATGGGTCAAAATTTGGCCAAAACTGAGCCAAAATGGGTCAAAATTGTCTATAATAGGAGAAAAACATGGTTTATACTGGGTCAAATATGACTAAAAATAGATCAAATTTGGCTAAAATAGGGGCAAAAATGGGCTTAAATTGGTAGAAAATGACTAAAAATTGGGCAAAACTGGCTTAAATAAGGGTAAAACAAGGCTTAAATTGGGTCAAAAATGACATAAAATAGGGTTAATTAGGTTAATACTGCCCCAAATTGGGTATAAAATGGTTATAATCGGGGCAAATATGAGCAAAACTTGGGTGTAACGCGTCTTACTATTTATACTAAAACTCGTGATGACACGCGCATAATTGTTTCTATAAGACCAGTTTTGATGTTACCTCGTCAACAGCTAAACTAAGTGTAAATGAAAATATCCTTAATACTCACTGAAGTACTATTTAAAACAATGGTTTAAAGCACATTAAAATTTTTATCGAAACAAAACTTAATGTAAGCCAACAATAGATTCAACGTCAAAGTGAGCGCTTTACTAATGTTTATTATTATTTTAATTTCAGGTTTCTTTGTTTACAACTGATTGATTAAAACAATAATTTTTTATTTTCTTTATCACTTTTAAGTTTATCGCGTATCCACTGGAAACTGCCGATTTGTTTCTTATACTTGATTTTGATGTACTCGAAATATATTTTCAGTGTGTATCTTTATCTAAGACAGGGTCTTGTCCTTGATTAAAGCTTTTGATATAAAACTCCTGAATTCTTTTATAGTAGATAACGTAAGTCATATCGCGTAGTTTGATAGAATGTTGGTCCTTTATCAGCGATGAGATATCGATTTTGTATTCATCTAGAATTTTGATGCCAAAACTTCAAAGATCTCCGTACAGACCCATGCGTACAACTGGTTGATTTTTCAAAATTTCCGAAATACGTTTTCGGACTAACTCTTGATCTAAGCTTACTTTGCTAACGTAACTGCGTTTAGACCAGACCATAAGTAGCAAAATTAAAACATCTTCAGGTTAACACATAATTTTATCTGAGAATACGAGCCATTCAGCATTTCTTTTGTTTTTGCATGGTTGTCTGCAGATTTCTATTTATGCTGATAACGCTTTCTTATCCTTGCCTAGAAAAATTTCTATACCTATTTCCATCGAAGTATTTAAGTGGAAATCAGCTATGAAATTTCTGATTCTTAGTCTTTTACTTGGAGCTTAAATCACTCGTGTGAGTATTTTTTTGTTTCTTAGTTTACGTTTACTTCCTGACTTTAGTCCTTTTTGCTTATTCACAATTCACAGGGTTGAAAGAGCAAACTCTTGCAATGGGACCATTCCTGTTGCAAACTTCGTGGATGATTATTAGCCCGTTGTTAATTTCGAAGGCATACTTGGCATATTATTGGTGCTTCATAACGATATATTTTGTAATAACAGATTTTCTCACTTTGAACTCACAGGTTACAACGCGTACAGAGTTTAAGCAATTTAGTCAGCTTATTAGTGTCTTTGTGATATCGTTTTTGTACTCAAGTTATTCTTTTTCCTTTGCGTTCTTTAGATTATGTTTTTAGCTGTCATGTTTCCGAATATTAATTTCTGAATTATCTGATCCTAGATATATAATCGAGTGATTTGGGTCGACTTTCGACGATGATGCCTGAGGTTCATACGTGGGCCAGTCAAAAAGGTATGGTGGATGAGAGTTCGATTCCATTTGTTGTATTTCCAGTAGAAAACCTTCCACGGTTTCAATGATGTGTTGAAAGATTGTTTCTATTGATAGGTTTACATCAGCATTCGTTTCTTCATAGATCATTAGTTCTCGCGTAGAGTTATCGTCACTAGAAACATCTATTAACTGTCATTTGTATGTCATAGTTCTGGCTGATTGTTTGTTTCTGTAATACGAGAAAAAAATTTATGTTTTTTTAATAAAATTAGACAATCAAATAAAACTTAAAAATATGTTTTATTTTTAATTGTTAATTTGTATTCATATGTTTTGATGAGACGACTAGCTGCTAACTTTTCAGTTTTTTTGTCAGTATCTACCCATCCTATCCTGTTGTTTAATTACGGGATGTTGGGACTCGATTAAAACTTGGATTTACCAATTGTTCTATTTGTTTTATTTTTCCTTTTTAAGCGTGAAATTGTTTGAGTTTAACCGTACGCTTTGGTGTGTTTAAAGGTTATTCTGCGTGGATCTTTTTTAGATGCCTGTATTGAACGTAGCTCTGCTGGATCGACTGTGCCAATTGCCAGACGCTGTTAACCAGGATTTGTTTCTCACCATCAGGAGATTTAATCGCTGTAGCTGGAGTCAAGTCTGCTCTAGTGTACGGCTGCTGGAAGTCAAGGAGAGCCATACCTATAGGATCTGCGTTCACAAACATTTACTGATCGATTGATTTGTCGGCCATCCTTAATCCAAAATAATAGCTTTATATGTTGTCGATGCGTAGACTATCACGAGTTCCCTTTTTCTTTCGGGCTTTCAATAGTTTTGAAGTTTTTTTGAAAAAAAGCTGGGCCTTAGCTTCTCGCCCCACTCTAGCTGTCAAAAAATGCAAACGCGGGCCAGGAGCACCATCGCAAGTCCTAGGGGCTAGTTGCAACCGCAACCATTTATTCCGGATTTTTACGGTTCACCGTCTAGCTTTACCACATCGGTCTGTATTGACTGGTCGTTTATTCACAGGCTGACTTCCTGTCAATGCCTGTGAGGCCGCAAAGTCTCTTTAATCGAGAGACCTAAAGGCCGTCTACCTACTTTCTCACCCGCGAGCCTTCAGGTAGCATCTCTAATCGACACGCCAACGCCCGCATGTACTTAATCGGCACTTCTGCTTAATAAATGAATAAAATAGGCACACTTACATAATAATAATTTTTTTTTAAATTTTTGACTAATCGTCAATATAAGAATAATCATACAATGGAAGAGTTGGATCTTTTAAAACAATAAATTTGTATGAAAAAAATTTAAAATACTATCAAAAGTATAATGACGTAATTACTGTTGAAATTTAAAGTAATATACAAGGAAAGTTAAAAACAATTCAAAAACTTAAATACAATTGAAACAATAATAAAAATTAAAAGTAAATTTAAAAAATAAAAGTTAGCCAAAGGTTGGTTCTTATCTGACCATATGTATGAATGGGACAAAATAATCTTTATTTTATACATTCGATTTTATTAATATGACATTTTAATCTTTTTGTTACCGAAATAAACAAAAAAAAAATTTTCAAACATTTTTACGTTATTTTTATAATTGCAAAATTATTCACTTTTAAGGCTCGTAAGCTAATAATAACCATAAAGCAACGTTTAAGGTAATTAATTTTATTTATGCATAATTTAGGAAATTTATGTAAACTGTATTTAATTTATAAAGTTTGCGATAAATAACTAGCCATTTAATCGTGCTGTAATCACATGAAAATGATCTTGTTCCGATACAAATTGTATTTATTTTCGAGCTATAATGCAGTGTAGACTAATTTATAGAAATTGAAAATTTTATTAAATAGCAACTAAAAACCTATATATTAAAACATAAAATGTGGATTCTATAAGCTTTTTAAAATATTTTTTAACAAATTAAAAC
>JAQIXJ010000793.1:0-27205 GCA_034700185.1 Phthiracarus laevigatus | reverse complement strand
GGATCAATTCAAACAATTTCATATAACAATACTGTTAGAAATTTCATCCATACATTTTAATTGGACAGAAAACTGAGCGAATACGAAAAATGGTATTTATAAAGTTAACTAATAAAATAATATCAAACGAAGTTTTAAACTAGACTAGTAAATCGACAGAATTTTTAAGATCAACCCAAACCCGAAAGGTTTGTATCCTACCAGATCTCGATGGGGTTGAACCCTACCCCACCCGGTCACATATCATTTTTATTATTAATATTTTATATTTAAAAAAATTTTCAAATATTTTGACAGAAAATTATCAGCTTATTTAAAAATTGTAATAGAACCCCAACTATTAATTATTATTTAGTTAGAAATTACATTGTAATTTTAAAAATTTATCATAAATTTTTGTTCTCACATTTCTATTATTTGTGAGTGTCGGGTCGAGTTTTGAACTAAAATATAAAAATCCCGACCCGAACCCAACGGCGTTATTTCCGACCCCTACCCAATAGGCCAATTTGTTGGATTTTCGGCCTGTACCCGACATTTTGGATATTCATTTACTAATTTATTTTAAACGACTATCGTATTGTGTTATAAGTAGTTCAAATAAGAATAATATTTATTTGCTTTTAATTTATGAAATAAAAAAGTATTTGAAATGCTATCATTTAAAAGCACTTTAATAATTTAAATAATTATTGAGTAAAAATAAATAGAAAAATAGAGGCTTATCGTTATAAATAGTGCGTACACCAAAATAAAATAGATTTTGAAATCAATGCTGTCTGCTATTGATATCACAAGTTATCACAAACGTTTGATCGCGTATTTTAGACCGTTATTTATTCGCAATTCTTCTGTAAAAATATTCTTGATGATTCCTTGTTGAAATTAAATAAATGAAATGACATAGAAATTACAGGAATAAAATATAAAATACCTTAAGAATTCGTAACCTTTTAAACCAATTAAAACAAGCAACAAAAATGTAAGTGTTATAATGAAAATTGTATGCGTAACGCATTCACTGGTTTCTTTAAATGGATTTATTAAATCAGAATCATTTTGCGCTGAAAAATTTTCGCTTTTTGTGGTTCCCGTGTAGTTATTGAAACTACTCTGCAAAGTAAAAAAATATTTTTTATTGAAATTTTTAATTAGAATAAAATAAAAAAGTGGTTTACGGTTAATGGAAGTAAATCCGCAATTTTACGTGTGTCAGCAGATATAATGGGACGAAAATATTGAATACACAGCATATTTAGCACGTGATAACTGTATCCCGTTATGTTTATAAGTTCTTCTATGGGTTCTTCAACATTATAAGCTACTATTGAATGTTGAGAGGAGTCTTGGAAATATAAACTGTTATCACAATAAGATATACTCGAAAGTGTTTCACTAAAAAGATTGGTTGAAGAGTCTTTGATTTTTTTAAAACCATTATAATCGATTACTAATAAATAACTATTATGCGTAATCAAATATATCCTCTGTTGTTCATAATCGATATCAAATAGTTTAGGATTGCCTTTTTCGATATTATATGTTCTGGGAGTTTGTTGTTTTGCTTTATCTCTAAGATCGAGTTGAGTTAACTGCAGTTTATTATTGGAATTGTTTTGTTCGGTCCAAAATAATTGGCGGTGAATTGGATCGCATTTAAGTGATAACACGTTTGATCGTTTAATTATTGGATGAATGTTGCCTTCATTTTTAGTTTGAGTAAATTCGATTACATTACTAATCGCAACAATTTGTTCGCTGGTCATTGAGTAATAGAAAATCACATCATTATGCCAATCATAAGTAACAGCATTGCACTGATCCTCTATTAAAATGCTTTGTTCGTTCATACTGTTTAATTTTGTCCATTTCATACCATTATTCTTCTCACACCACACTAATAAATCAGATCCAGGACTATATCTTAGAGAATAAATTTCATTTTCAGTAACGAGCAGTTTCTTAATTGGTTCGGTTTGGCTGTGATTCACTTTTACAAAATTGATTGCGTTTTCTGTGTCCACAAAAATTAAGTAATTATTCGGAGTAAACAAATCCGAATCTACTGGTTTATTCATAGAGGTTTGAGCAAATATTAAGATTAATATGACCGTTAAAAACATTTTGATAAACTTTAAATTACTTATAGTTATTTATCGCAGTATTAGTTAATAAATATTTTGTTAGTCCGTAGTAAAACAAAGTAAGCGACTAATATAAATAACTACTTAACCTAAAATACGGAACTTTATAAGCCGTATGACATAACACACGTGTTGCTGTAGTGTATAAGCACGCTCTCGGATGTTCAATAAATGTGCGTTTTGCGCATCACACCATAATTCAAGACAACTTGTCATTAATGAACGTGTGATTTCTTTGTGTTTACTGTAATGTCGAGTAAACATTTTGATATCTTTTTCTCTCTAGAGATAAAAACAGGTGACATACGATATTCAATACTTAAACAAAGACCATACTAGAGACCCGCGGCAAGTATTTGTCGCAAATTAATATAATAATATCCAATTGCATCCTAATTTCCATCCGGTCTATACGCGTATATAATAACAAACCTTTCACATCTAACACTTATAAAGAGTGCAGTAATAGCGATTTGTATGTATATATTACGTATTCTTGCGCTGTAAGAGCGTTACGGATATTTTAAGACTATTATATGTCTAGAGGTCTGGATTTGATATTCTTACATTTAAAAATGGGAAATTCGCAGGCTCTGCTTACGAGCATCCATATCGTTGATCTATGAGACTAAAAAATTGTTTATCTTCGTTTAAGTAACTTTTTTAAAATTATAATTTTAATTAGTTATGCTACTTAGGTGTCATTATTATTATTATTACACTTAAATTTATATTCATTATTTTTCATTTAAATCAATTTTATATTTTGCATTAAAAATAAATTTCAAATCCATGTTAAAAAGTTGAACTTAATGCAAATCACTCTTTAAAATTCTTTGAATAATTATTGATAAACTTAAACTTCCATTGTGAAAAAATTTATAGAGTTTCGTAAGTTCAGGCTTGGGTTCATTCGCAGTCCCTAAACTCATAGATAAAAGTTTCTATATTCCATAAGGTGCGCCTTCTATAGCAAATATATTTGATTAAAAATATAATAAATTGCGTACAGAATAGTATAGATTAATAGGTTACCTTAATTTTTATTTTTACTTTAGCGGTTTAGAAACTTTAGCCATAACTTTGAATCACAACTAAACTCTAAACTTTGTTCGGTGAAGCTAAATGTTAACAATATGATACTAATTTTTACTAACTCTTCACTTTACTTATCATTAGGGCATTGAAATTCGTTAGAAACAGTAGGTTAGAGCCAAATCGTTTATTAGTCGCTAGAAAAAGTTCCAAAATCTTTAGTACAATTAGTCAAAATTTTTAGTTCATAATTAGTTTAAAAATGAGTTATAGCTATCTAAACCTTAAAATATTTTTATTTAAAATATACTCCTCATAAACAGAATCTTTTTTGGGTTATTGATATTTTAAGAGAAAATCACTTATTCTGAATAAATTAATCCAGAACTTTCATCGAATGAGTTAACTAAATATTAAATGAGATTATTTTCGTACAATATTATCAATTTATTTGATTTTTAGTACATTTTAAGCTAATTTTGTCCAAACCGTTAGATAAAATAGTTATTTATAAAATCGTTAGTTACGTTAGAATCGTTAAAAAGTCAATTTAAAATCTACTATGAGTTATATTAAATTAAATAAAGTTAGAATTTACTAATTCTTTTGAAAAAGTAAATCGTTAATTTTCAAAGCCACACTTATTTCTATGTAGTTTACTTAAAGAGACATAATTGACATGACGTATACATAATACCGTACTCGCCATAAACAGAAACTTATATGAGCTATTGATAAAATTTTAAAAGAAAATTACTTATTTTGAATAAACTTTTTGTTTGTTACGTATCTGTTAAACATAACTTATTTGATAACTTTTAAAGTAAATTATAATAAATAACTGCTACTGGAGTAGTAATTTTATTCAAACTTTTAATTATGCGTACAATCAAAATCATACAAATTTATATGAAACACATAAATAAATAGCAAATTTTAAAAAATCACAGAAAACTTTGAAGTAACTTTCTTGTTGGTTGCCATCGTATTATGCTATTTATGACAAAAATTAAAACTATTTTCACTATAGTAAAGCATAATACTGTAACAGTATATAAAATTAATACATTGTAAACAATATAATTTCAAAAGATTGTACATGTAAATACAAGTTATAGCAATAACGATTAAATTGCATAATTATATCACAAATTGTGCTAAATATATACTGTGAAGATTTAAAGGTTTTATGATTTAGTATAACAGAATAATACGGAATTTATAATTAGTAGCACAGGATTTGTGCACTTAAGTTAATACAAAGCCCATTATTTATTTTAATAAGTGAAAGCCCATTTTGATCACTATTATAAATTTCAATCAAATGATGTAAGTTCTGCTTTTGGTCCAAAATACGATACAAAACAATTTTAAGCCACATTTGCGCCATTATTGTTATTGTTTGTTGAGAATCGTCTATAAGTAGAATACCTGTAGAAAAAATGAAAATTACTTTTAACGGTAAATAATAAATAAATTACTTTAAGTATCTATCGATTAGTACTTTAATAGCCACAAATAACATAGCAAATACTATAATGAAAGTTATGCACAAAATAAGCGTAATCTTCACTTTATCGTCGTTACAATTTATTTCATTTAAATTGGAATACGTTTGAGTAGAATAATAGTCGAGTGTAACCGTTTCTGTTAAATTGTGTGCGTAACGGATCTGCAAATATAAATTAATAATTCTTTAGTTAAGAAATATATTAATCAGCTTTAATAGCCATTATTTCTAAAAATAAATTTACCTTTAATTGGTTTTTATATGACAATATAATACCGTCCAATTTATCGCGATATTTTATACATAATGCGGAAACCACGTGGTTATTCCAAGCAGATATGTTTATAAATTCTTCGGTGGTTTCGTCGACGTAGAAAGCAACGATTGAGTGTTGAATTGAGTCGTAAAAATAGATATATTGATTACAGTAAGATATACTCGATAGTGTTTTGGTAAAGTGTACGGTCGACGATGCTATGATTTTAGCGGTCGTGTCATAATTATTAAAACCAATGGCCACTAATTCGCTATTATTTGTAATCAAATAGATTTTTTGAGCTTCTGGATCGATATCAAACAGTTTGGGCAACGATTTGCCAATATTATATGTAATTTGGATCAACTCTTTTTGAGTGCTAGAGGCAAGATTTACGATTAGTCGCATTATCCGGTTTTGTTCGATCCAAAATAATTGTCGATGAATTGGATCCCATTTCAGTGATGATACGTTTGATCGTTTAATTATTGGATGAATGTTGCCTTCATTTTTAGTTTGAATAAATTCGCTTACACTGCTAATCGCAACAATTTGTTCGCTGGTCATTGAGTAATAGAAAATCAGATCATTATACCAATCATATGTAACAGTATTGCACTGAACGTCTACTAAAACGTGTTGTTTGTCCTCACTTTCCCACATTTTAGCCCATATTAAGCCACCATTCTTTTCACACCACACTATTATGCGTGAATTAGGATTATAGCCCATTGAATATATATGGTTATCAGAAATGAATCGATTAAATACATGTTTGGTTTGGAACTCATTTAGTTCAACAAAATTAATTGTTTTTGATTCGTCAGCAAAAATTAAGCCATAATTATCATTAAACAGCTTCGAAACATTAAGTAACATAAACCCTTTCGGGTATAAGAATATCGCAATAATTAAACACATAAAAAATGCCATATTAATTAAATAATAACAATTTCTATCACTTTTATATTAATGGCTACAAAAAACATAGTTTAATATTATTTGTTTGAGCAAAAAATAGTGGTTCTCGCTTTTAAATAACCGACAGATACAGAGGTAAATGCAAGTTATTGGTAGTAATGAATGAATATAACACGCACTCCTCCTTAATGCTACGCACAAATCCACAAATCAACTCTCTTTATTTATCGTATGACACAATTTCAGAGAAGTGTATACTCGCACAAACACACCGACACACGGGCATACACTTTTCTAATATATGATGTGTGGAAATTGTGTCATACGATATCGCGCATCACCGGTGTATTGCACGCATACACTTCTCATGAGGTATGAGGTATCTTATGAGATACCTTTAGACTAAAGGTGCCATTGGTTTGATTTTTCCCAAACCAAAACCAGCCTTAAATTTACGTTCTCAAACCATACCAAACCAATTCAATAAATAATTATGTAAACCAAATCAAACCATTCAAACCCATAAACCATTAATAAACATTTTATTCCATTTACATAATTTCAAGTTAAATTTATTAAATACTTAATAATATACGCGAAGATTTAACATACCCAACAAGTATTTCGATATTAGAAACTTATTCACAATCACATGTTATTTTTAAAATTGAAAAATTATCGAGTTTAGATAATGAAGCCATTATTTTATAAAAATAAATAGCTTTAAATAGCCATTATTTATACTATTTTTATGTAAATTGTTTAATGGTTTGAAAGTGGTTTTCTTGAACTCAATTTTTTCAAACCAATCCAAACCATAATAAAAAACCTAAACCAAACTAATTCAATCAGGAAAAAATGGTTAAAACCGTTGGGTAACTATTATAAATTAAACTATTGGCACCTTTATTTTATTTACTCAATGAAAATGATAAAAATACTATATTGTTCCTTCGGTAATAAACCAATATGTCTTCTGTAAATAGTTTTTTAATAAGAAATAATCTTGATAAATAAATAGCAAAATGCGATACTTGGTAGCAAGAAATAGCTTCTTTTAATTTTTTGCATTTAACAAATTTAAGAGATGTGTAATTATGAACAAACTGGTATTTAAGTAATTAACAAATTCGTTGATATCTTTGAATTACTCGAATATAATTGCATTCCATTTCCTGTTTTTGGTAAATGACTGCTAGTAATACTTATTAATTCTTTATTTAAAATTCTTTACGCTGTTTATTTTGTTAAAATTTTAATGTATGGCAAAATACGTAAATTTACATATCATAAGAAGAGATGTTAAGCCTTAAGCCTTATTTTCCGGCATAAAAAAGACTAAGTTGTGTCACAACACATGCATATTACAAAATATTTATTTAGTTAGCTTACTTTATAAGTTATTATTACTTGTTCAACCAACGAATCAAACCTAAACAAATTAAATATTTATTTGGTTACCAGCCTTATGTAAATTAGTTTTAGGTTAATATTGTTAAATATTAAATAACTAAGCATTCTAGATATTCTGAAAGTAATCTCAACGTTAGCATTTAAACTCAAAATTTGAATTTTACAAACATTATTTTTGCATTAATTTAAAAGTTTTAACATTATTACGTAAACTTTAAAGCAAGAATGAGAGAACAATCTATATTATTTGAATGATATTACTAAATAATCATTTTTAATTTAAATTTTTTATTTGGATTTACGAAACAAGAACGGAACATTCATAGTGAGCTCACTTTTCTTAGGTTAACGCAAATTTATGTGTCAAAAAATATAATTTCTTTAGCCAAAATAAAAACCCCAAAATCAGTTTATTAAGATAAGAAATAGGTGAAATCACTTTAATAAAAAACTTGTCACAGACAGTCAGACGGATGGACTTACAGACAATGTCAAAACCATAAGCCAGCTTTTAATAAACAAACAGCGGATGACACAATTCTATTGATACCAATAATGCTTTATAGATCGATAAAGGTTTATAAAATTTCTTTGCACTGGCAATAAGGGATCGCAAAATATTTGATAACAAAGTTCACTGATAAATAATTTTGTTTGTTGTTTTAACATTACCTGATAACAATGAAAATAACTTATAATAACTACCTGCCAACTCTTTTTTTACCAACAAATTCAATAATAGATAATAACAAATGCGAAAAAAAATTAATTAGAAAAAGTGTGCCATCGAAGTAATCTTAATTCTTAAAGAGTTTGCATTTCATTGCCAACTTATACTATACCACATTTATACCTGCAGTTTGCAAACTCAGAACACTTTATAACTGTTATCAAAACTATACCTTAATTTGCGCATTTGTAGACAATTTATGTTTACTTATGGCCTTAAATAATTGATTTAATATGTTATAGGATTCGTTGACTTCATATCTCACCGATGATGCCGTGTTTATCATGAAAATAAAAAGCAAATATAAATAGAAACAAAGCGTAAGCTCAAAATTATCTTATTGCTAATTAGCTTTCTAATTAAAAACTTTCCAAATTTTTTAATTATTATAAATTAATACTATAAATTCTTTATTATTATATTATTAACTATATTGCAAATATCATATTTAATTAGACTACTTCTAGTCTAAGCATATTATTTTATTTATAATTTTTTATCAAATATTAAAACAAAAAATCTTTTACAGGTACAGTACTGTATGATATCTACATTGTATGGCAATCTCAAAGATTTATTTATGTTTAGGCAAAGTTAACTTATTACTTCGGATTACTGTTTAGATAATGGTATTAACACTTTTATTATACTCTGAACTTTTTTGAATTCTTTAGTCGTAATATGCGTTCATAACTAATAATGTTCATTCATTATACTTATTAAATATTTTAGTTTACCTCTAATGATCAATAATGTCTCAGTCACCAAATAGTGACGAAAGAAATTTGATGGCCATTTCTGATGAAAATAAGTTGAAAGTTGAAACGCAAAAGCATTTTGACACGAATAACATTAAAAAGTCAACGTTAAATATATTCGCGCGAATTAAAAATTTAAGAACTCCTGATAATCAGGTTGGGTTTATTGAAACGATTTCGTTCTTCATTTTGGGTCCATGTAAGTTAAATCTATTAGCTTTAAGACATCAGTTTTTGTAATTTAACTAAAATTGTAAATATTTATTCTTGTTATATTTGAAATTCATTTAATTAACAACCATTGCGCTATTTTATTGTTTGAAGATTAGTTAACTAATTTAAAATTTTCGTAAAATAAGAATTAGTAAATAATTTGAATCTGATATAATCTAAAAGTTTCATAGCTTGTTGATTTGAATTGATTTTATTTAGCGGCCGGAATAGTGGCGCTTATTATCTCAAATGCGATTCAGTTAGTGATGATTATAATCGGTATTATGGGTTTTTTTAAATAATTAAATTTTTAACTAAATTAAACTATTTTACTGATTAATTACTACATCGAAATTCAGGTTCTATTTATGTTAACAAGTGTCCAATTAGTGAAGGCATTCCTATTATTCTGATTATTGATGGATTGGTGAATACAATATTGAGTATATTCGATAACATCAAAAGGTATTCAAAGCAAAAACAAGTACATATTGCGAGCGTATTTTATTTTCTTCACGCAACCATTCGAATCATATCATTAATTAGTTTTATCGTATGTAAGTTTGAAATATTTTTGTTATTAATCAATTGATCTTTATTTTCGATTTGTGAGACTGAATTCTTGAACTAAATATTGAGTCTAAAATTTAGACTATAATTATGTATAAATCGATTGCAATAATAAACAAAATCGAAACAATCAAGGCAGACAGACTGACAGACAGACAGAGTACCCAAATCCATATATCTGAATTTTGCAGTCAGATAAAAAATTCGCAACTAGAAAATATTAGACCAGTAAATATTTAACTGAGTTTGATGTGCACGCTATTACCTTAGATTAAGTCCAATATTACACAAATAGTAAACACTAAAATACAATAACACATAATGTTAGCTATGCACCAAAAAATAATTATTGAGAGTATGCGCTCATTAAACTGAGTCAAATATATATTAATCCCATTTACTATCTATAATATAATACTAACCAGGGTTTCCTAGACTTTGAAGGTCTGGAAGGGGTCTCATTTCGAATTGTTTGCAAAATTCATGGGGTTGGTTCAAAATCCAAAACTTAAAGGATTTAAGCGAAAATTTTTGGCAAAAAAGTGCCATTTCATGACTTCAGATTTTGATGAGAGGGGGACATATCCTGTCCAGTCCCATCTGGGATATTATCCAACAATATTGGGCTTCATGTTAAATTCGTTTATTTATACTAACAATTAAAAAAATTATTTTTAAACCAATTTTATTAGAAATTAAATTTGTTGGGATTAGTAAAAATTTGCATTTATATAATTGTAAAAACAACGAATATCTGTAATTTGTTAAATTATAAAGTTTTAATTTTAGGGTTTCTTCTGGTCTATGACGTTGATTGGCCTGATTTTCAAGATATTAATTCAGAAAATTACTGCAATCAAGTTGTGTTTATGTTTGGTTTCTGTTTGTTAAACTTTATTTTAATAGTAATAGCTATTATTATGATACTTTCTCTCGGTTTTTGCTTTTGGTCCGTAATTAATACTTAACTAAAATCATATCAAATTTTTATTTTAAAGTTATTTGTCGTTAATATTTTAGAAGTACTTTTGTACAATTAAATAAACATTATTTAATTTTTCGATTAATTTAATTGAATTGTTAAAACATATATACCATACTAACGCGCATATGCGTATTATGCGCATTAGAAATCTGTTCCAAAACATTAAAAATAATAATCGAAGCGAAATGTTGAAAACTAATTTTTAGTAAAATTAAATATATTAAAACACGACAATATAAAGTTTTTAATGCGCTATATTTCAATACTGACACTTTTATTTATCATTTTGTTTTGATAATTCTTTGTGTATTTTGGTTTCTCTTTGTTTATAATTTTTTCAATATGTTTAAATCATAATCCCTGCCTCTATCGGAGAAATTAGCTAAAAAATTTTTAATACGTTTATTTATAAGCAGTAATTTTACCATGTGAGACATTACTTTTTGTTAATAAACTATAATAAACTTTGGTGGCTAATAACTATAGCAGGTTAATGAGAAATAAAGGAATGATAAGTGTATATAAAACGGACAGTGAATAGTGTGGTCAACACCGTAGCGTATTGAAATATTATTAATTTTATTTACAGTAAACAAACAATTAATTTAAATTAATAATAAGTTTGCACTTTTGTATGAATTTTTATAAATGACTTAAAAATGATAACAAATTTAATTAAAAAAGATAGGAAATACTTTTGTTAAAGGCGATGGATTATTAGTGCAGTGAATTTTGTATAAAAATTTAATAAAGTTTTCATCAATTGATTGCGTTTTTGTATGTTTAATGGAAAAGTAAGCGATATTTTGCTAGTAATTATGACTTAAAATTTGGAATATGTAAAAACATAAATAACTCATATTAATAATGATTTTTTAAAAAAATTGTAAGTTTAGCTCACAGGAGAGTATTCATAAGAGAGTATTGCCCATACAAAAATATGTAAGCTAAAGCTCGGTAGAGTATTTTATTTTTGAAATTCAGCTCAATTTTTCCAGTTTTGAGCTTAAGTTCTTCATGTTTAAGTTCAAGCTCAAGAAAAGTTCTTTCTGTCACATTATTTATAATGTGCAGACAATGTTTTGTTACAATCTGGTCGTAAACTTGTACTAACACTCAATGAAAGTAACGCTAACAATTCCATCAAAAAGTTCAATCTTTAATTGTTAGAATCTAAATAATAAGAATCAATTTCAATTCGTAATCATAAATATTAACTCATTCCAAATTAAAGATTAAATCCAGTAATATTAGGACAAAAATGTGTTGGTTTCAAAAAACTAGTTCTATTTTAACGATTAATTATTAATTAAAAATAATTTAGATATTTTTAAAGTTTTCTTTAAATTGTAAGTTTTCAGTTCTTTAATTGTTACAAGTTTTTATCCCACTATTTTTATCAATAGACTTTAAAGAGGATATTGCATACAAACTTAGGATATTTAATAAGCTTAGTAAATATAATATTATATTCAAACAAAAAAAACAAAAATAACAGAATCTTTTGTAACTTTTTAATTATTTCGTTTTATTAAAAATATAATTACATTAATAAAAATTTTATGAATTATAAAATTGATTACAAATTTATTTAAAAACAGTTGGAAATACTTTCGATAAAAAAGAACTAATTGTGAAACTATTTATTGAATATTTATTTTGTATAAAAAATTCAATAAAGTTTTCATCAATTGATTCTGTTTTTGGTTCTTTATTGACGATTCCAACGAATTGTTGATTAGCATAACATTGATTACGAGTTAATCGCCATTTATAACATGAAGACAATAATTGATGACAATTCGGTCGTAAACTTGAGTTTCCACTTACTGCGAGTGAGGCTAACTTTTTTATTTCATCAAATTCAGCAAATAATTTGACATCACTTTCGTCACTATAAAAAAATTTAAATTAAATATATATATCAAAAGCTTACTTTGAATTAATGGTTGTGTAGCTAAACTTTTTAAGAACAAATTAAAAACATTGTTTAAAAAATTTAATATTCAAAAAAATCACGCGCATTTTAGTTTAAAAATTCTTATGATGATTAACATTATGATTAAAAGGAACTTAAAATTAAAATATAGTTGAATTTAAATCTAACATAACCACAAATAAACCAACCAAAATTACCTAAACCTATCCAAACCGATACTCTTGAATCGTTAAATAATTAAATATTTGTTTAAACAATAAGTGCGTGCTTTAAGCTTTTATAATATTTAATAAGAATATAGCAAAAATATTTTAATGCAGTTTTTTACAACAATGGTTCCGAGATTCTACATAACTGCATTTTTAAAAACTTATGTTAAACTTACTTAAAATTAAAATTAAATAATTCTTGAATAATAACTCCTAAACTAAATATGTCTGCTTTTGTCGTATATCTTGAATTAATTAAATCTGGTGCTTTATAACCATAAGTTCCTGCACCAGTGGTATGTGACTGATCTTCGAATTCATGATATGTTGATAATCCAAAATCAGATAATTTAACAAATCTATTATTAACAAAATTAGTTAATAATATATTTTCAGGTTTCAAATCGCGATGAATTATTTGTGGATTATGTGAATGTAAATATTGTACACATTCTAATATCTCATATAATAATTCCGATGAAATATAATAACCAATTAATGATAATGTATTGTTTGCTGTTATACATTCTCGGGTTATTATATTAATTGCATCTTTCAATGTTAATGAACACAATTCCATTTGGATGTGTAATAATTGAGTTTTGTTTGCTTCAAATAAATTTTTTGACAATTGATTATTACTATTGTTAGTCAAATCGCTATTATCTAAATAATAGTTTAATTCAATCCAAGAATTAATATATTTGACCACAAAATCAGCTTTAAGTTTTGATAAAAAATTCAGTTCTTTGCAAACTTTTTCTTTATTTTCAGATTCAAAACTGATTTTCTTAATTGCATACAATTTATTATCGAATACATTTGTAGATTTAAAAACAGTACTAAATCCACCACATCCTAATGAATCGATTTCTATAAAATTGTTTTTATATTTGCTTGCACTTGTTTTAATAGTTCTAAATGTAATTTGTTCATAAAATGCAAATGTATCTTCAATTCTTGTGAAATCAGTTTCTTTTAAAACCATTTCTAGATTTCTTCGATTATCTTCATCAATAATAAAACAAATATTATTATCAGATAATCCAACAAAGAAATCAGGACACTCTATTGTTGCACCGATTTCAACAAATTTTGTTAATTTATTTATTATTGTTGGTGTTTTGTAATACCGATAACCAATAATATAACCACAACAAAAAATCAGACCATCAGATGATAACATATATGTACAGAATTGTCCACATAATACTTGTTTGATTTGGGGAACATTTAGTTTTATAGGCAATGGTGTGGACTCCATATTAGATATACCTAACTGTCTACAATTAATCTCTCCCCAACCAAACACGTGACCATTATCATCGAGTGCTATTGAATGACGCCAACCACACGAAATAGAAATCACTTTAATATTGTTTGGCATTAAGATTTTATATGGTATTATTTGATAGATTAAATTATAATTACCACACTGATAAGCACTGTTATATCCGAACGCAAACACTTGATTATTGCGTGTTAATACTATTGAATGTCTAAAACCACAACAAATATCAATTATAAAATATTCACGCAAATAATTAATTAGTTTTGGTTGTGAACAATAATCAAAAGTTCCATCACCCAATTGTCCCCAATCATTATTACCCCAACTATAGACACACCCATTATCAGTGAGTGCTATAAAGTGTGGAATTGAGTCATAACCGCAATCAAATTTAATAATGCATTGATTTTCACAAAATGATTCAAATTTATTCAATTTTGTTTCACTTATATTATATTGATATAAAGTATTATTTAATGTTACAAATAATAAATTATTTTTATTTAAATAAAATAATTTAATCTCACTAACTAAATCATTGTTAAATTTATTAAATACTTTATATTTATTAATAACAGACATATTTGTTGTGTAATTAAAACGTAATATAAAAGGAATTTTATCAATTAATGATAACAATGTTAAAATAAATAACGTCTTAAAACGTCTTGTTGTTTTAAAACTAATAGAATAAGCGTTCGGAAAATTGGGAAAAGTTTCTGCATTTTTTATTGGCTATGATTAAAAATTTAAGAGGAAATTGAATACTTGACTCAATCAGAATAGGATTGAAGTGAATATAAAGCATTACTTATGTCAAATCACCGATTATGAAAGTTTTTACGCCAATCAGTGTTTTCATTCTTTTATAATGAATACTACAATTTTATAATAAAGATTTTCAAAATACTAAAAGTTTCATTTATTTTTTATTACAAGGATTTTATTTAATTAAAAATAAAATAAATTAAACATAAAATGAACATAAATTGAGTTTAAATTTTCACAAACAATCATATAATACATTATTATTTAATAAAACTGAATGATTTTTAGTCAAAAAAAGCACGTGTTGTTATGTCAATAATAATAACAATAATAATAATACTGATTATGAATAAATAATAATAATCACGATAACAATTGACTAGTTATTGTTAACATTGATTAACATATGTTTGAATACAACGCAAATCATTACTAAATGTACGTTTGGTTTTTTGTGGACATTTTTGATCCAAATCTGTAACTGAAATACGAACTAAATATCGAACTTTTGTATTCATTTCTTCAATAATTCTTGTAATCAAAATAATTTTATTAATAATCAAAATTTTTGTATTTATTTTCGATTACCGTATATCTATCTCCAAATATCGGTAATTAGTAGAATATTATTCATATTTACTTTTTTTAAAGAATAATTCTTTTATTACTTAAATTGTTTATTTAATTGGTGTACTCAACTTGTCTGACGCATTTGCTAAACAAGATGTCGAATAGATTCACAGTTTCACAACATCGATTTTCACCTCAAGTAGCCATTAAAGAGTTCGTCGCTTACTTATTACATTTCGATCTATTTCCAATCTTTAGCCAATCGCAATAAACAACATACTGCGAGTTCGATATAAAGGACATACGCGAATATTGGTTTCGCCATCACTCACTACTCGTGTTTTGGAACGTTTACGCGTGATATCAATCATCCGGGAATCGCAAAAACCATTCGTTTGGTTTCCGATAAATACTGGTGGCCATCGCGCGATAAAGACATCACCGAATTTGTATGAACCTGTCACGACTGTAAAACAGTTAAATCGCCAAATAAGCCACGTTTAAACAGATGTTCCTGTGCCAGCTATTAAATCTATCTACGATTAACCGAACACAATACCAGAATTCTCGGCCTTCAGAGTTTCCTTGGTTTGGAGATACCAGACCACGTCAAGTACGACCACATGATTCACGTCACACTAGTCAATGATAATTTCATAACAATGATACGCTGAACAGTGATGATCAAGTTATTTTGAAATTATTTTGTTTTATTAATAATATTATGAATTGTAAAAATGATATCAAAAATATTTAAAAACATTTTGAAATACTTTCGATAAAAAAGATGTATTATTAGTGAAACTATTAGTATTTGTTTTATTTTGTATAAAAAATTCAATAAAGTTTCCATCAATTCATTCTGCTTTTTGTTCTTTATTGACAATTCCTACGAATTCTTTATTAGCATTACAATGATTACGAGTTAAACGCCTTTTATAACATGAAGACAATATTTGATGACAATTCGGTCGTAAACTTGAGTTTCCACTTACTGCGAGTGAAGCTAACTTTTTTATTTCATCAAATTCAGCAAATAATTTGACATCACTTTCATCACTATAAACAAATTTAAATTAAATATATATAACAAAAGATATAACAAAACCTTACTTAAAATTAATGTGAAACAATTGCTGAATAATTATTCCTAAACTAAATATGTCTGCTTTAGTCGTATATCCTGTAGTAAAGCTCAATTCTGGTGCTCTATAGCCAATTGTTCCTTTATATTTGGTATGTGACTGATCATCAGTTGTATGAAATGTGGATAAACCAAAATCAGATAATTTAACAAATCTATTATTAACAAAATTAGTTAATAATATATTTTCGGGTTTTAAGTCTCTGTGAATTATTGGATTTGGTTTTAGTGAATGTAAATATTGTACACATTCTAATATCTCATATAATAATTCACTAGAAATATAATAACCAATTAATGATAATGTATTGTTAGATGTTATACATTCTCGTGTTATTATATCAATAGCGTCTTTCAATGTTAATGAACACAATTCCATTTGTATGTGTAATAATTCGGGTTTAGTTGCAGAATAAAATAAATTCGTTGACATTTGATTATCACTATTATTAGAATCTAAATAATAATTTAATTCAATCCATGAATCAATATATTTGACCACAAAATCAGTTTTAAGTTTTGATAAAAATGTCAATTCTTTGCAAACTTTTTCCCTGTCTTTTGATTCAAAACAAATTTTCTTAATTGCATAAAATTTATAATTGTTCTTTGATTGACATTTAAATACAGTACTAAACCCACCACATCCTAATGAACTGATTTCTATAAAATTAGTTTTATAACTTGCATTTGTTTTAATAGTTTTATATGTAATTTGTTTATAGAATGCAAATGTTTCATCAATTGATTTGAACTGAGTTTGTTTGAAATCTATTTCTATTCTATATTGTTGTTGGCAATCATCACTCATATCACTTTGACTAATACTGTCAACATTTTCATCAATAATATAACAAATATTATTATGAGATAATCCAACAAATAAATTACAATGTATTGTTGCACTGATTTCAACAAATTTTGTAAATTTATTTATAATTGTTGGTGTTTTGTATTCTCGATAACCAAATATATCGCCACAAAAATAAATCAGACCATCAGATGACAACATATATGTACACCTCTTTCCACATATTATTTGTTTAATTTTGGGAACATTAAGTTTTGTAGGATATGGTGTCCACTCTATATCAAGAATACCCAATTGATTATATATTTACTTATTCAAATAATTGATGTGCTAACTTATTCATGATTACGCGATATGGCTCTACGTTTAGTACGTAATACACTACGAATTGAGTACGCGCTGTTACGCATACTAGACTATGAAACGGGACCCAGACGTTTTCTGTCTGGCTATGTCGGGCTCGGGCCTTAAGTTTAAAAACTGTATCGGCTGGGCTTTTGTATCAAAAAATAAAAAGCCCGAAAATTTTAATTTTTTAAAAAATATTAAAGTAAACATTATTAAAATATACACAAATTAAAAATAACTAGAATATCATTAACATTAATCATTATTTACAAATAAACAAAACTGAAAATATAATTATTACCAAGAGAAGATGTAAAGTCAGAATTTGGCTTTGTGACGAAATATTTTTAAAAGTAAAATAGGGCTTTGAATAATTAAATCTATCGGGCTTTTGTCGGGCTCGGGTTCAAGTCTGTCGGGCTTGGATCGGGCTTGGGCCTAAATTTTTTACCATTTCATAGTCAAATGCATACAACACTCGTGATTTCATTTGTTAGCGCATTATGCAGCGCCAACTCATTTCGTAGCGTATTGTGTACTAAACATTATATAGAGTCGCGTAATCATGGATCGGTTAGAATCACTCTTCAAACCCATACCGAATACGTGACCATTATCCGTCAGAGCTATTGAATGCCAATCACCACAACAAATAGCAATAACTTTGGTATTGTTTGGCATTTCGATTTTAAATGGCATTAATTGTATGTCTGCATTATCATTACCACACTGACCATACACGTTATGTCCGAACCCAAACACTTCATTATTACGTGTTAATACTAATGAATGACAAGAACCACAACAAATTGAAATTATGAAATATTCACGCAAATAATTGATTTGTTTTGGCTGTGAACAGTCATCTCGGGTTCCATTACCCAATTGTCCACAATCATTATTACCCCAACTATAGACACACCCATTATCAGTGAGTGACATAAAGTGTGGTAACAATAACTCATTACTGCAATCAAATTTAATAACCACTTGATTTTCGCAAAATGATTCGAATTCAATCAATCGTTTATAACTTATATTATATTGATATACTGTGTTATTTAATGTTACAAATAATAAATTAGATTCAGATAAATAAAATAATTTAATATTATTAATCAATTCATTGTCTAATTCATTAAATACATCAAATTTATTAATAATAGACATATTTGTTGTGCAATTAAAACTTGTAATATAAAAGGAATTTTATCAAAACTGATAACATTGTTAAAACAAATAACGTCTTAATTCTATTGTTGTTTTAAAACAATTACATTAAGAGGAAAATTGGGGAAAAAATTCAGCATTTTTTTTGTTGGCTATCGTTAAAAATTTAAAAATTCAAACATACTTGACTGAATTTAAAGAGATTAAGATTAAAGTAATTTTAACATTTTGAATTGCTATATTTAAGGGTTATTATAACTTAAAAATAAAATCGTATTAAAGCTAATTAATGTCTCTTAATTAAAATTTTTTACATTTTTAACATTTAAATTTAATATAACTAAAATCACATTTGATTGAACATATGTATGTCTGTCAATATGATCGGAAAATTTGGGAAAATATTGGAAGAACCAATTCTTTTTCGTGTCTAAATTTATGTTTGTCAGTGACAAATTGTCACATAAACTTCATACAATAATTCTTTTGGATCAGAAAAACAAAATAAAAGTGATTAAGCTGTTTTTGGATATTTTTTCGAATTGTTTACGTCATATTGAATTGGATTGAATATGTATTGAGTTAATAAAGTAGTGCTTAAAGTTTTAGAACACATCGTTTTTATGTCTAACGTGTATGAAACGGATTCTTCAAAAAAATAATACTGTATAACATAGTATGTTAGGGAAGCGTAAGTAGTTTTACAATACAGTACTAAATTTTAATAGCGATTGAAATTTTTTAAATTTTCGAATCGATTAACGTTCCATTATCGGTGCCACTAACGTTCACTCACGGTAAAAAAAATCAAAACAGATATCAGTAAAGTTTCATTACCGATACCTTTTTTCAATTCCAGTAACGTTCCACTTATTAACGTTTTCACTAACAATACTCTTAATAATAAATATGAGCTATAACATCAAAAATATTTATTATTAAGAGTATTGTAACTTATGGTATGTGTATTTTTGAAATAATAATATAATATTGTTTATTTAATTAAAAAGTTTAATTCATCTTTTTGGTAATTATAAGTCATTGATAATGATTGCTGAAAAGTAATCGAAACTCTCGAGCGTCTGGCTCTCAACTAATAAGTCCACTGTAAATGTGAATCATTTTTGTTTTATATTAGAAGCTAATAAATCATATAATGTATTCATACTGTTGTTGAGTAAACAAACGGATATACCGTAAATGATAAGGTATTTACGTTAACGCAACTCTACAAATTAATCATTAACTTTTAAAAACCAAATTTTTTAAAACGGAAACAATAATAGCGTTCATCGTTTAATAGACCCGTAAAAGTTTTACTGTAAAACAAATAGTCAGATAACCGTAAGGGCATTATTGAAATAATAGAACAAATGCGCGCATGCGTTATATGTTCACTAAAACCACGTTGCGTTTCGATGCCGTTCTCTCACTCCTATTCATTGTCCCATTTATTATCGTTAAATCATAATTAAATTACATTTCAATTTAATTAATTTTCGATTCTAATCATTTAAAGTAATGGCGAAATACAATTTTAAGAGTATAACGGTTGTTCCCACAACGAAGGAGTTTGTGGATATAATCCTATCGAAAACGCAACGAAAGACGCCGACCGTTGTTCACAGACATTACAAGATATCGCGAATCAGACAGTTTTATATGCGAAAAGTAAAGTTCACTCAACAGAACTTTAGAGACAAATTGGAGTTAATTGTAACCGAATTTCCAAAAATGGAGGTATAAATTGATCATACGATTCCGATATGTTTATTGTATTCGTTATTCGTATTTAAATCGTATCATTTTGCAGGAAATTCACCCATTTTTTGCGGATCTAATGAATGTATTGTACGACAAAGATCACTATAAGCTAGCATTGGGTCAATTGAATACGTGTAAAAATTTAATCGATAAGTATGTGTGAAATCGTATTATGATTTGAATTGTTGGCACGTTTAACGTGTTTGATCGCTATTTCCATAGCATTTAAACCCCGTTAATGTGCGATATTAATGTTTAATGAATTAATTAACCACGAAATGATATTTATTTTCGTGGATCAGTCACCCTTAATACATACTACTATTTTACTCACTTTTTTCGCGTAAGAAAAGAGAAAGTGAATATTATATCGATTTGAGTATGTTTGCCTTCTTTGTAATATAAAGCATGTTTTGTTGTTTAGCATTGGTCGCGATTATTGCCGTCTATTAAAATATGGTGATTCACTGTATCGCTGTAAACAATTAAAAAGAGCGGCATTGGGAAGAATGGCTACAATAATGAAACGGCAGAACCAAAACTTGCTTTATCTCGAACAAGTGAGGCAACATATATCACGTTTGCCTGCGATCGACGCAAACACCCGAACATTACTGATTTGCGGCTTTCCTAATGTGGGAAAGTCTAGTTTCATTAATAAGATAACGCGCGCTGACGTTGATGTGCAACCATTCGCTTTCACCACGAAATCGCTTTTCGTTGGGCACACAGATTATAAGTACTTGCGGTGGCAAGTGATTGACACGCCAGGCATTCTCGATCATCCGTTAGAAGAACGAAATACCATCGAAATGCAGTCAATCACAGCACTCGCTCATCTCAAGGCTTGCATTCTATTCATTATGGATTTGTCGGAACAATGCGGTCATTCGATCGATGATCAATTTGCGCTTTTTAACAATATTAGGCCTTTATTTTCTAATAAGCCTATCATTATTGTGGTTAATAAAATAGATATTCTTAAGATAAGTGATTTAGCCGGTGATAAACAGCAAATATTTGAGGAATTGAAACAAAGCGGTGTTTTAGTTCACGAAATGAGCACATTCACCGACGAAGGAGTTATCGAATTGCGTAATGAAGCGTGCGATCTGTTATTAGCGCAAAGAGTCGATACGAAAATGAAAAATAAACGATTCGACGCATTGGCGAATCGGTTACACGTAGCGCTTCCAACACCAAGGGATGATAAAGTACGTAATGGTCTATTATTTAATATTTTTATTAATGGTTAACAAATCATATTATGATGATATTAGATCCAACTCTTAATAATAAGTGTAGAAAAAAACTGGCGTAAAACTGATTTTTAAAATTTATTTAACGTTAGCTTATTTATGATATAATTTTTGAAATATATTCGAATGTAAATTTATTTTATTTGATTAGGAAAGGTTGCCATTCATTCCAGAATCTGTGATACAAAAGAGAGCGGCAATGCAAATCGAAAATCTTAGGAAAAGATTGCTTGAAAGAGATATCGAGGAAGAAATGGGCGACGACTATGTGCTCGATCTTAAGAAAAGGTATGATATCGATGGCGAACAAAAGTTTGATATTATACCAGAATTATGGAATGGCCATAATATCGCCGACTTTGTTGATCCCGATATTATGAATAAGTTGGAAGCGTTAGAGCTGGAGGAAGAATCGAAAATCAATGCCGGTTTTTATGACATCGATGATGAGTCTGAGGACGAAGAAACGAAAAATGTTAGGGGTTTAGCGAAGAGAATTCGAGAAAGAAAGGCTATTATGAAAGTGGAACAGCGTATGAATCAGACCAATAAACCTAAATTACCGCGAACTGCCAAAAAGGTAATCAATTTTTATTATTGTGTTTCATGCTTTGCGACGTTTTTAAAGTAATTATGATGAATATTAAACACCAGTTCTGATTCACTGAAAACACCGTGTGGTACAAGTTCTGCTTCTGAATTATTAATTATTTGTCGTTTAAGTAATTGATTATATATGAATAAAAATTCTATTTTTGTATTTGTATTTTATAGAGAGAAAGAAGCGTTGGTCGATTAAAAACGCAAATGCGTGGTTTAGGAGTCGATATTTCCAGCGATGAAGAGGTAATTACTGTTTTAAACGTCTTATTAGAATTGATTTTTTTATTTAAATACTTTTGAATAAATTTTGTTGGATTGTTTGACTAAGTCTATGTTTAACACAAACATTTTACTTTTAGGATCAGAACTACGATAGAGCTGTTGCTGAAAAAAGAGGTTCGCGACCGATAAAGAGAAAGCGTGAAGATAGTGATGGAAGGGTTAGAAGCAGCTCGAAATTGCCTCGCGATCAGTCCGGTGTCAGAGATGTTAAGGTTCGTCATTTTCCATTATACAGTATATGCCATTAGTTTATTTGAATATACTAATGAAACTTTAAATAAAAAAGTTACTATTATTTGATAATTAAGTTTATGATGAAACTTATAAAACCAAAAACATTCTGAAATAACCATGTGGTTTCAGTTCTGCTTCTGAGTACTTTATATTATCATTTCATTTACCGTATATACAGTTATTTTTTGAAAATGGTTGTTAATAATTAAATAATTAATTTTAGATGCAAAAGAAGGTGCGATTCTTGGGTAAGAAAGCTCAGACTATGAACAACAGAAATGCTCGTAAAGGAGAAGCGGACAGAAAGATATTAAATGTTAAGCCAAAACATTTATTTGCTGGAAAAAGAAAATTAGGAAAAACGCAGAGACGTTAATATTTTTTAATGTAATTTTTTAAGATTAAATTAATTAAAATCAAATTCGTTAACAATTATTGTAAATACTTTAACATTTAAATAAAAATAATGAATTCTTATATTCATAAATTAATTTAGAATTTATTTAGAATCTATTAATGATTAAGCATTTGATTTATCAAAGTTTAATTAAAAGCATAGTTACCCAAGGTCTGAAGTGCCAGAGGGGCTCAGATTCTGAAAATCTCAAATTTTAGGGGGGGGTCGAAAACTCATCGGATTTAAACGACAATTTTTTTTGTATTCGGACCAAAAATTTTTTTTCGCCCAAAAAATAGCTCGTTTTCAATACAATCTCGATTTTTCATGGGGGGGTCTACTTTTCCAGAATTCTAAGGGGGGGTCAACCCTGGGCTAGCACCCCCCTTGGGTAACTATGATTAAAAGCTATTTGCGTGTTAGGGTTATAACTTAAATATTCAATATAACCACAAATCTACATATAAAAGTCATTTGCGTTTCCAAACCAAATTAAATTCTGTCCACGTGTTGATACTTGTGTATACTGTCCATGTATTCATCAAACTCTAAAATATAGATTTGAAACGAATCCAGGGTCAAGTAACGATAAAAATGACAACAAAGTATTCGATTGTAAACCATAAATAGTAACAAATTAGAGGGTAATTTTAAAATTAAAAATTGTATTTTAAACCAAAAAACATGTAATTTTATAATTTTTTAATCTTATTAATTTTTTGTATTTTATTAATCTTTTACTTAAAATATATTTTCGGAAATTAAGTAAACTTAGACGACAAAATGAATGACAAAAGAACGATAATAAAGGATGTTAACAAAAAGATGACAATTATCGAAAAAAAAGTTATGGTGATCAGAACCTTTAGACATGTCGTCAGCCGTTTTGTTACCAACAAAATTAAATGTAAGTTATTTTTAGTATTTTAAACAAAACCAAAATTAAATAAAGATTTGGCCAATAATTTTTAAGCTTATTTTAAATAACGTGAGCTTTTCCTCACGTAACTACTGTAACAGTATAATAATTTAGATGAGAATTGGAGGAAGTTTTGCTCCAACCATGACCTTACTCGCCATTTCCTAAAACTTATTGAAGTTATTTTTAGGTTTGAACTTTATTGTGTTCTACTTATGGCTAGAATATTGTCGCCAAAGAAAAATTTTAATTAACGCTACCCATAGGTCTCGAAAGCATTCTATAGATTAGTAAACGGAAGTCCGAAAAGTCTGATCGGGACGGGTATCGGCGAAATCTGTCGGTCGCATATAATATCGTCGGTTTCGGGCCGGCTTTCAAACTATTTTATTACAAAACCAAATTTTCGTAAATAATACAAATGAGACAAAATTTTATGGAAGTTTTGGACAATTTAAATTAAAAACTTTATTTATAAAAACAAAATAATAAATCTTACTTTTTTTCTTCTGAATCACAACGTTTGTAATCAAAAATTCTTGATTTAATTGAGACGTTTCGATAGCTAAATTTCAGCTTATCTTTTTTCACTCCTAAATAAGTGCCTCAAATGATTGAAAAAAGATAAGCTGAAATTATGTTCATTAAAAATAATACAATTATTTAATCCATCGTTTATCCAATATTGTGATTCTAGTTTAACAACATGTCGAAAGAATTTCTGCCAATATTCTTCATTAATTAAATTGAAAGAATTTTCAATTTAAGTTTCAAATTTTATTGTTTTTAAATTGTAATTATTTTTAGAAACAAAATGTTTAAGTTGAGCCCAAATTAATTCAATGGGATTCAAATCACAATTATAAGGCGGAAGTCGAAGAGAAGTATGTTCTGAATTTACTATAACGTTATCAACATTATAAGTGGCAACATTGACATTATTTTTTGACACTAATTTGAAATATATATGGTTTTCGGTTAACCATTGTTTGATTACATTATTTGTTGAACTTTGGGTCAGAGTTTATTATGTTGTTTCGTATAGATTGATGAATTATCATAAATAATAACACGGTTTTGAGACACATTATGCAATAATTATTTTTAGCTATAACTCAAATTTTTCAGTTTTTAAATAATTTTTATGTAAAAAGTTTCATCAATAAAAACAAAAGTTGTACTTGGTTTTCTATTTTCAATATCTCTTCGCAATTAAATATTTAACTCGTTTTCTTTAATTGTCTATTCTTTCAATAATTTCGCTGCGAATAATATTTTCAGTTTTATGATACTTGTAAACCATTTGTTTAAATATTTTATAAAAAGTTCTCTTACCACAATTTTTAAAAGAAAGAAAATTTTTTGATTTTGCTTTAGTATACACATCACTTACGTTTGGATATATTTTTTATTCATTAAAATTACAAATGATTTCATCTATAATTTTATAAGTTTGAAAGTTTAAATTTAGGTATTTTGATTCGATTTTTTAGGTTTACTATTTTCGAAGAGTATTATAAACAGGCACGGCTTAAATGTGTTAACTTAGTAATTAATTATTATTTATTACTCCACTTTTTTTTTAACTTTTTCACTACTGATTGTCAACATATTTTAACTGAACCTATTCACTATTTGTTTCAATTTTTTGGAGATATTTTTACCACTTACTCACTTAATAATTTATTTATCACATTATAATAAATATCTTTGTTTTTTTATAAAACAAAGTTATATTATAACAAAATACTATATATCACATAATAATTTAACACATGTTTATTGATTTTTGTTCATTCATATATCTGTTCGCATAGCTTTCAATGGCTACAAATGCGTGCATTACTTTAAAGTTAGTCTGTGCAACATAAGGATAGACAAAATTTTAGGCAATAGAGCCCAACGCAAATAGCATATAAATATTAGTCTATCATAATAAACGCGTCATTTTTAAAAATTATTAATAAAACAAAAACTACGTTTTGAAATAAATCTATTATCTTATTTTGCCATAGTTTGTCATTCCTTAACTGAACTAACTATTAGCTTAAGACGTATATCAATCAATTCCTCTAATTATAAGCTTTCAAACGATATATATATTGTTAACTGTTCCAATAAGTTAAAATTTCATTCAGTTTGGATCAATTGGAACAGTCCATAACATATATATCGTTGGAAAGCTTATAATTAGAAGAATCAATTGATATGTCTTAAGCTAATGAGTGGTTTAATTCAAGAATGACAAACTGTGGCAGAAGAAGATAATAGATATATTTCAAAACGTAGTTTTTGTTTTATTAATAATTTTTAAAAATGACGCGTTTATTATGATAGGCTAATATTTATATGCTATTTGCGTTGGGCTCTATTGCATAAAATTTTGTCTATCCTTAAGTTTCACAGACTAGCAAACTTACGTTAATGCCCGAAACGAATTCGTATTTTAAAATGTAAAAACTGTCAGTCAAGTATTTAGCGGTAAAGTTTGTTTTGTTTATGTGTATTGTTTATGAGTTTTAATTTGATAAATTAAATTGTTATTAACATTTGATTAAATTAAATTATTAATATTTGATTAATTAAATTATTAATTGTTGTGCACAAAAATTAAAAAAACGGTTTAACAATTACTAATAAAATGTAAGTTTAATGCAAATTATATATTTTTACTGAAATTATCACTAAATATTTTAATGTTTACCGTCGATTAACTTAAGAAGCGTTTGATAAATATGCTTAAGAACTCTAAATTCATATACTACTCATTAATACCTTTAAAATGATGCATATATCAGTAACAGTTTCTTTTATTTTCAAACTTAATTTTAATTATAAACGATTCAAACATCAAAACTGAAAAAATAACTAAAGTTTCTAGAGATAGGTCACACATACATGAGTTGTGATTCTGTTCATGGAATAATAAGTCAAAAATATAAGACTGAAAACAATATTTATT